>JAYESA010000826.1:0-2500 GCA_036927795.1 Iris macrosiphon
GTCGGGGCGACGCACTACCCGCACTTACCTACCGGGCGCTCCCTCACGCCAGACCGACTACTTAGCTGCGGCGCCACGTCCCGAGGGCGGACGCATGGAGCTTGCATCCAAGTCCCGGGGTAGGCCGGTAGACCCCACCTAGAACCGTACCCGGGGCTCTCACACGGCCGCATCCTCCAGTACTACTTGTCCCCGTGGCTATCACACGATACCGCCACCACCTCCCCGGGGCGCGACCGAAACAAACGATCACCAAACGGATGCCCGCTCACTGATAGGGGTACCGGACAATACTTGTTTCACAAAGGGGCTTACTTTACGGACTACATGAGTCTTTTTGGCGGCAGCTCCCGCGACGCAAGGCGGTGTATGCGCACGGCGACCGGGTCGTCCCGCCCGCACGGGATTGGCCAACCGTGGGTGTATCGGACGCGCAGGGCCCACGAGTTGCAGCATATTTGGCCGCACGCGAACATATTCCGTGCACGGGGGCAGACAAACTTAGCAAACGCACCAGTTTCTGCGCACGCACGCAGTTTCTGTGCACGGGCGTGGGGCTGACAGGGTGTACCGGCCGCCCGGGGGCAAGGCACCGAGCAGTTTCTGCGCACGGGGGCAGACCAACTTAGCAAACGCACGGGGGCAGACAAACTGTGCAAACGGAGCAGTTTCTGCGCACGCAAGCAGTTTCTGTGCACGGGGGCAGACAAACTGTGCACGGGGGCAGACAAACTGTGCGAACGGAGCAGTTTCTGCGCACGCAAGCAGTTTCTGTGCACGGGGGCAGACAAACTGTGCGAACGGTAGCAAACGCACCAGTTTCTGCGCACGCAAGCAGTTTCTGTGCACGGGCGTGGGGCTGTCGGGGTGTATCGGCCGCACGGGGCAGAGCAACGCTGCAGTTGCAGCACATTCTGCGCACCCAACAAGTTTATGTGCACGGGGGCGGGGCTGACAGGGTGTATAGGCCGCACGGGGCAGACAAACCGTGCGGTTGCAGCACTTCCTGCGCACGCAAGCAGTTTCTGTGCACGGTCGTGGGGCTGACAGGGTGTAGCGGCCGCCCGGGGGCAAGGCAGCGAGCAGTTTCTGCGCACGGGGGCAGACAAACTTAGCAAACGCACCAGTTTCTGCGCACGCAAGCAGTTTCTGTGCACGGGGGCAGACAAACTGTGCACGGGGGCAGACAAACTGTGCAAACGGAGCAGTTTCTGCGCACGCAAGCAGTTTCTGTGCACGGGGGCAGACAAACTGTGCACGGGGGCAGACAAACTTAGCAAACGGAGCAGTTTCTGCGCACGGGGGCAGACAAACGTAGCAAACGCACCAGTTTCTGCGCACGCAGGCAGTTTCTGTGCACGGGCGTGGGGCTGTCGGGGTGTATCGGCCGCACGGGGGCAGACAAACTTAGCAAACGCACCAGTTTCTGCGCACGCAAGCAGTTTCTGTGCACGGGGGCAGACAAACGTAGCAAACGGAGCAGTTTCTGCGCACGGGGGCAGACAAACTTAGCAAACGCACCAGTTTCTGCGCACGCAAGCAGTTTCTGTGCACGGGCGTGGGGCTGTCGGGGTGTATCGGCCGCACGGGGCAGAGCCACGCTGCAGTTGCAGCACATTCTGCGCACCCAACCAGTTTGTGTGCACGGGGGCGGGGCTGACAGGGTGTACAGGCCGCACGGGGCAGAGAAACCGTGCGGTTGCAGCACTTCCTGCGCACGCAAGCAGTTTCTGTGCACGGGCGTGGGCCTGACAGGCCGTATCGGCCGACCGGGGGCGAGCAACGTGAGCGGCCCGCGGCAGATTCTGCGCCCCGCGGCAGTTTCTGCGCCCCGCGGCAGATTCTGCCCACGGCGTGGGCCTGACACGCTGTATCGCGCGCACGGTTTCGCGTTGCGGCGCGGCGCAAAAAATGACAAGCTCCTCGGGCACTTTGGTCCCCCCTAGTCAGCCCCACAATAAAACTGCAAATCTATTATAGGGGGAAGGTGGTGTTCGCGGAGGGTTTCGTCGCGCGCGACAGGCCCGTCCGCACGGAGGCGAGGATTTCGACGACCCCGTGCTCCACGATGCGTCCAACGCGGCTGACCCGTGCGCGCGGCGCCGCGCTGAGGCGACCCGCGCATCGAGCGGCGGCATCGCTCGAGCGAGGCGAAGGATTCCAGGGGCGCGGTGCGCTGCGTTGCAGCAGTTTCTGCGCGCGCGCTGCGGTCCCCCTGCTGTGCGACAGAAACAGCCGCGTCTCGGGGCTGCTCCTTGCCCCCGTGCGGGCGGGGGGTTGGGCAAGTTTCCTCTAGAAATGACAAGCTCCTCAAGCACTTTGGTCCCCCGGAGTCAGCCCCACAATAAAACTGCAAATCTATTATAGGGGGAAGCAGTGTGTTGGGCTGAAATTTGAGGCGGGCAACGAAATGCGAGCGGACCAAAGGCAGCGCGGTGCGAACGAAATCCCCCCGACCCGACCCTATCGTTGCCGCGCTCGGTGCAGCAAGAACGAAAGT
>JAYESA010000827.1:0-2500 GCA_036927795.1 Iris macrosiphon
AAAACGTACCCCCCAGGGTTGGACGTGCGACCGGACCCCGCATCCCAAGGACCCTCGACTTGGGCGCCACGTCGGGGCGACGCACTACCCGCACTTACCTACCGGGCGCTCCCTCACGCCAGACCGACTACTTAGCTGCGGCGCCACGTCCCGAGGGCGGACGCATGGAGCTTGCATCCAAGTCCCGGGGTAGGCCGGCAGACCCCACCTAGAACCGTACCCGGGGCTCTCACACGCCCGCATCCTCCGGTACTACTTGTCCCCGTGGCTATCACACGATACCCCGCCACCACCTCCCCGGGGCGCGACCGAAACAAACGATCACCAAACGGATGCCCGCTCACTGATAGGGGTACCGGACAATACTTGTTGTGCAAAGGGGCTTACTTTACGGACTTTTACGGACTACATGAGTCTTTTTGGCGGCAGCTCCCGCGACGCAAGGCGGTGTATGCGCACGGCGACCGGGTCGTCCCGCCCGCACGGGATTGGCCAACCGTGGGTGTATCGGACGCGCGGGGCCGGAGAACCCACGAGTTGCAGCATATTTGGCCGCACGCGAACATATTCCGTGCACGGGGGCAGGCAAACTTAGCAAACGCACCAGTTTCTGCGCACGCAAGCAGTTTCTGTGCACGGGCGTGGGGCTGACAGGGTGTACCGGCCGCCCGGGGGCAAGGCACCGAGCAGTTTCTGCGCACGGGGGCAGACCAACTTAGCAAACGCACGGGGGCAGACAAACTGTGCACGGGGGCAGACAAACTGTGCAAACGGAGCAGTTTCTGCGCACGCAAGCAGTTTCTGCGCACGGGGGCAGACAAACTGTGCGAACGGTAGCAAACGCACCAGTTTCTGCGCACGCAAGCAGTTTCTGTGCACGGGCGTGGGGCTGTCGGGGTGTATCGGCCGCACGGGGCAGAGCAACGCTGCAGTTGCAGCACATTCTGCGCACCCAACAAGTTTATGTGCACGGGGGCGGGGCTGACAGGGTGTATAGGCCGCACGGGGCAGACAAACCGTGCGGTTGCAGCACTTCCTGCGCACGCAAGCAGTTTCTGTGCACGGTCGTGGGGCTGACAGGGTGTAGCGGCCGCCCGGGGGCAAGGCAGCGAGCAGTTTCTGCGCACGGGGGCAGGCAAACTTAGCAAACGCACCAGTTTCTGCGTACGCAAGCAGTTTCTGTGCACGGGGGCAGACAAACTGTGCACGGGGGCAGACAAACTGTGCAAACGGAGCAGTTTCTGCGCACGCAAGCAGTTTCTGTGCACGGGGGCAGACAAACTTAGCAAACGGAGCAGTTTCTGCGCACGGGGGCAGACAAACGTAGCAAACGCACCAGTTTCTGCGCACGCAGGCAGTTTCTGTGCACGGGCGTGGGGCTGTCGGGGTGTATCGGCCGCACGGGGGCAGACAAACTTAGCAAACGCACCAGTTTCTGCGCACGCAAGCAGTTTCTGTGCACGGGGGCAGACAAACGTAGCAAACGGAGCAGTTTCTGCGCACGGGGGCAGACAAACTTAGCAAACGCACCAGTTTCTGCGCACGCAAGCAGTTTCTGTGCACGGGCGTGGGGCTGTCGGGGTGTATCGGCCGCACGGGGCAGAGCCACGCTGCAGTTGCAGCACATTCTGCGCACCCAACCAGTTTGTGTGCACGGGGGCGGGGCTGACAGGGTGTACAGGCCGCACGGGGCAGAGAAACCGTGCGGTTGCAGCACTTCCTGCGCACGCAAGCAGTTTCTGTGCACGGGCGTGGGCCTGACAGGCCGTATCGGCCGACCGGGGGCGAGCAACGTGAGCGTCCCGCGGCAGATTCTGCGCCCCGCGGCAGTTTCTGCGCCCCGCGGCAGATTCTGCCCACGGCGTGGGCCTGACACGCTGTATCGCGCGCACGGTTTCGCGTTGCGGCGCGGCGCAAAAAATGACAAGCTCCTCGGGCACTTTGGTCCCCCCTAGTCAGCCCCACAATAAAACTGCAAATCTATTATAGGGGGAAGGTGGTGTTCGCGGAGGGTTTCGTCGCGCGCGACAGGCCCGTCCGCACGGAGGCGAGGATTTCGACGACCCCGTGCTCCACGATGCGTCCAACGCGGCTGACCCGTGCGCGCGGCGCCGCGCTGAGGCGACCCGCGCATCGAGCGGCGGCATCGCTCGAGCGAGGCGAAGGATTCCAGGGGCGCGGTGCGCTGCGTTGCAGCAGTTTCTGCGCGCGCGCTGCGGTCCCCCTGCTGTGCGACAGAAACAGCCGCGTCTCGTGGCTGCTCCTTGCCCCCGTGCGGGCGGGGGGTTGGGCAAGTTTCCTCTAGAAATGACAAGCTCCTCAAGCACTTTGGTCCCCCGGAGTCAGCCCCACAATAAAACTGCAAATCTATTATAGGGGGAAGCAGTGTGTTGGGCTGAAATTTGAGGCGGGCAACGAAATGCGAGCGGACCAAAGGCACCGCGGTGCGAACGAAATCCCCCCGACCCGACCCTATCGTTGCCGCGCTCGGTGCAGCAAG
>JAYESA010000827.1:30000-35000 GCA_036927795.1 Iris macrosiphon
ATTATAGGGGGAAGGTGGTGTTCGCGGAGGGTTTCGTCGCGCGCGACAGGCCCGTCCGCACGGAGGCGAGGATTTCGACGACCCCGTGCTCCACGATGCGTCCAACGCGGCTGACCCGTGCGCGCGGCGCCGCGCTGAGGCGACCCGCGCATCGAGCGGCGGCATCGCTCGAGCGAGGCGAAGGATTCCAGGGGCGCGGTGCGCTGCGTTGCAGCAGTTTCTGCGCGCGCGCTGCGGTCCCCCTGCTGTGCGACAGAAACAGCCGCGTCTCGTGGCTGCTCCTTGCCCCCGTGCGGGCGGGGGGTTGGGCAAGTTTCCTCTAGAAATGACAAGCTCCTCAAGCACTTTGGTCCCCCGGAGTCAGCCCCACAATAAAACTGCAAATCTATTATAGGGGGAAGCAGTGTGTTGGGCTGAAATTTGAGGCGGGCAACAAAATGCGAGCGGACCAAAGGCACCGCGGTGCGAACGAAATCCCCCCGACCCGACCCTATCGTTGCCGCGCTCGGTGCAGCAAGAACGAAAGTTGCACCACGGACCCTCGTGCGAAGCGAGCTGTGCGAGGCCACGGGGCGCGGGTGCGCGGCCGTGTGCGCACTGTGCGATGCGACCGGAATGCGTCGCAGCGGAGATGCGACGACGACCCCGAACGAGCTAAATTCGTCGCCTCGCTCATTGCGGCGCGACCCGCCCCTCGATCGTGCAGCGAGCTCCTCGCTGCGGCCCTGCGAGCGAGCGCCGCGACCCGTCGCGGCGCCACGAACTGCTGGAAAGGACGGCAGAACGAGCGATTCGCCTCGTCGTGCTCGGCGGAGCACCCGGTGCTGCTGCGAAGCTGACCCGATCCGTATCTCCCGCGGGTCGAGCCCTTGCGGCTCCTTGCGGGGGTACGATTCGGGCGGCGTGCGGCAGCCTCGGGTGCGGCCGTGTCGGCACGTGAGTGGTTTTAGACCCGCTAGCCTCGGCAGGCTCCCTGCTTCCGTGCAGCCAACTGCCGACGCTACGGTCCCGTCAGTAGGTTCCCGGCCTCGCCGGCGACACCCTCGGTTGCCTGTGCATAAAACCCGGTCGCATCTGGGAAACGCCACGTTGCGGATGTTCCGAGCCGTCCCTTCCGCCTCGTGCGGTAACGGGAGGGCACCCGAACTCGTGCCACTCGATGCCCCCGAGTCACAGCCCTACTGTCACGCCCCGAGGCGTCCCCCGAGTCGTGACTGCCGTGCGGGCCTGGATTTGCGCTCGCACAAGGCTTTTTAATGATTTGCATAGCAAGCACGTATTCAGAGTACGCAGATAAATTGAAACACAGATTTGAAACATAGAAAAGTTCTCTTTATTGATAATGAACATCTATTACAAACTCTTGAACGAGTCAGCTAATATGCCGAACGGCTTACAAAAGGGTTGACTCAAAATGAGATAGCAGTCCTGTACATTACATCCTTTTATAAACTCAAACGATAAAGACCTCCAGGCTGGAGGATCGCTTTGCCACGAAGCTGCATTTGTGTATGAAGAGTTGCAGGCTTCGGACTTCAGAAGGCTTCGAGGCGCGGTGAAGATTGCGCTAACAGCTGGACTGGATCGGGAAGACGACTTCGGCTCCTCCCTCGGTTCGCCTTAGTGCGGAGAACCTGTTTCAACGAGGGTCAGCATATCGAAACATGCTGGTGAAGGCGAGCTAGCCTGACTATGCCAATCAACACGTTGTTTAGTGAAGCATGCATATTTGTGGGTTTCTATCTTGCCTTAGTTCATTCACAGTTAAGCAGCATATTGAATTTACTGAAATGAACGTGCCACCGTTCGGTGGATTTTACCTGACCGCCTGAATTACCTGCACAATACTTACCATGCCTTCCCTGCCACGAAGACACAAGTTAGTATGCAACAGGTTTAAATATACACGATGATCACTGGCATGGTTGCCATAGTGGACGTAGCCGAGGACAAGGATGGCATGCTACGAGAGAACACGATTGCGCTGCAAGCTATCCAGTCCCGAACACGACGACTACACACGAGTTCCGCCCGGATCGGATCGGTGCCAGTGCCCCAGCGACCGTCCGCAGAACCAATACCTTGTGCACAAGTTGTCCATGATCGAACACGATGAACAAGTTAACAGTCATGCATTTTAGGCAACACGAATGCAAGAACACGAGTACACGACAAGCAGTATTGCATGATTTATTTTGCATAGCCTCCCTGAACATTTATGCATATACCAGATGTATTCTACTTAGCACGTTTATAGAACATTTGCACGAACAAGCATACGATAAGGCAACAGTTCACAGGTTTGATTGACAAGCATAATAACCAAGTATATTTGTCTTTTATCTTGGTTTCTTTTATTATTATTTGGTATCGTTTGATCGGGGCAAAGAAGAGTGCAGATTGATTAGCTGTGAAGCTTGGAAGCAGGACTAGCTAATCGGGTTGGTAGCCACTCACTTAGATTTTGGAAAGAAGAAGGAGGCGCTTCACGACTCCGTTCTTTGGAATGGAAAGTATTATATAGAGCAGGAGGAAGCTTCGTTCACCTGCATTACGAATAGCTCGATTAATACTTCTTCTCTCTTTCCAATCTCGAAATAGAAGTGCAAGTCAATGAACGAAAACAATGAAAACCATCGAAACCGTTCAAGGAAAACAAGCAAATCCCAAAACCAACTCAAAGCACGAAAGCAACAAGCGACATCGAAAACCGAGGCAATAAAAGATAGCAGCGGAGAGGTCCCTCCTGACTCTGCCGCTAAGACGATCCTTGGGGCGCAGTCCACTGAATATGGGAATCGATTCCGAAGAAACAAATCCATAACGAGGACGAGTTCTTAATTCAATCTATCCCGATCGAACGATACCGACTTGTGTTTCTTAGCCGCGCTCTCCGCATCGGAAGAACGGGGCGCTACATCCTACCCAACTAATTGGAAGTTTCGTCCCGAAACTTAGGGTAGAACTTACCGTTAGGAATGTTCAGGACGACGACCATGAAGGTTCGGACAGGAGGAAATAGCATGGGCTGGATCGCCACAAGCGAGGCATAATCCAAGTCTTTTACGGCAGTACTTCTTAAGGTGCCCTTTTCTCCTACAGAAGTGACAAGTTTTGTTCCAATCCCCGTCCTGCTGACCAGCGTTATTCGGGCGCTTTGTAGCGGTATTTCCTCCCTCGTTGCTTTGGCGTTTGTGACTGGATGTATGCACAGCGCCGGCAGCAACATGAGGATAGAGTGGCTCGAGCGATAGGGCGTGATTCATGACTTCACGCATTGTCCGATACTGAGGAACGGCTACGTGCGAATGGATGACAGGGCGTAGTCCACCTTCAAACCTTCTAGCTCGACTCGCTGCATCAGGTAAATAGGCCCTAGCGAATTTGGAGAGTCGGTTGAATTCGGCGGCGTACTCTTTAACTGTCATGCTGCCTTGCCGCAGCTGCACGAAGTCGTTTTCCATCTGACGTTGGACTGGAGGGGGTACATACTCCTCTTCGAACGCGACACGAAAAGTCGTCCACGAGATCGCCTCCTCTCCGTGATCAAATTGGAGAGATCGTCGATGCACGTCCCACCAATTGTGTGCGTTGAGGCGGAGCTGCAGTTGCGCGCAGGAGACGCGCTTATCTTCGGGGACCTCTAACAGAGCGAAGTGATCTTCAAGTTCGGCCAACCAATCTAGAGCTACGACTGGGTCCTCAGTCCCGTTGAATGGGGTGTTACAGACTTTCTTGAAGCGGCCAAAGTCGAAGGCAGTCACGTCCCTCGCTCTTGGAATTTGCGGTGTCTCTACTTCAAGCACGGGCTGCTCCACCGGAATCGTTGTTGTTGCGGCGGAATGGTTGGCAGCCAAAGTCTGAACGATCTGATGCAGGGTATCTACCTGCTTCTGTTGGACTGAGAATCGTGCTTCTATATTGTCTTGAAACTTGAGCTGACTCTCTTCCGCTCGCTTCTCGGCCCGTTCATGGCGAGCCTCGTCCCTTTGTTGGTTTTCCCCCAACATCCGCAATATTTGTTGAACGGGATCGATGCTTGGCGTGGCTCGCTGGCTTCCTGAACTTCCCGAAGTGCCCGAACTACTTCCTTGGCGTTGCATTTCGTCCGGGACTTGCGCTGCAGATTGCGCAGGGTTCATTCCTTCAAAAGAAGGTAAATTACATTAGGATCATAATGTATTATGGA
Source organism: Iris macrosiphon (assembly GCA_036927795.1). Taxonomy (NCBI): domain Eukaryota; kingdom Viridiplantae; phylum Streptophyta; class Magnoliopsida; order Asparagales; family Iridaceae; genus Iris; species Iris macrosiphon. Next base: position 34,190 of record JAYESA010000827.1, read on the forward strand.
CTTATTGCATGAACGTATCTCATTTTGGCCTAGCGAGTTCAAGAGTTCGTACAGGAATTTGATCGTTAAAGGAACTTTTCCAGCACGAAGTCTAAGGAACTTTGAATCTGTGCTCTGATACCACTATGTCACGCCCCGAGGCGTCCCCCGAGTCGTGACTGCCGTGCGGGCCTGGATTTGCGCTCGCACAAGGCTTTTTAATGATTTGCATAGCAAGCACGTATTCAGAGTACGCAGATAAATTGAAACACAGATTTGAAACATAGAAAAGTTCTCTTTATTGATAATGAACATCTATTACAAACTCTTGAACGAGTCAGCTAATATGCCGAACGGCTTACAAAAGGGTTGACTCAAAATGAGATAGCAGTCCTGTACATTACATCCTTTTATAAACTCAAACGATAAAGACCTCCAGGCTGGAGGATCGCTTTGCCACGAAGCTGCATTTGTGTATGAAGAGTTGCAGGCTTCGGACTTCAGAAGGCTTCGAGGCGCGGTGAAGATTGCGCTAACAGCTGGACTGGATCGGGAAGACGACTTCGGCTCCTCCCTCGGTTCGCCTTAGTGCGGAGAACCTGTTTCAACGAGGGTCAGCATATCGAAACATGCTGGTGAAGGCGAGCTAGCCTGACTATGCCAATCAACACGTTGTTTAGTGAAGCATGCATATTTGTGGGTTTCTATCTTGCCTTAGTTCATTCACAGTTAAGCAGCATATTGAATTTACTGAAATGAACGTGCCACCGTTCGGTGGATTTTACCTGACCGCCTGAATTACCTGCACAATACTTACCATGCCTTCCCTGCC
>JAYESA010000827.1:90000-91535 GCA_036927795.1 Iris macrosiphon
CGGCCGCCCGGGGGCAAGGCAGCGAGCAGTTTCTGCGCACGGGGGCAGGCAAACTTAGCAAACGCACCAGTTTCTGCGTACGCAAGCAGTTTCTGTGCACGGGGGCAGACAAACTGTGCACGGGGGCAGACAAACTGTGCAAACGGAGCAGTTTCTGCGCACGCAAGCAGTTTCTGTGCACGGGGGCAGACAAACTGTGCACGGGGGCAGACAAACTTAGCAAACGGAGCAGTTTCTGCGCACGGGGGCAGACAAACGTAGCAAACGCACCAGTTTCTGCGCACGCAGGCAGTTTCTGTGCACGGGCGTGGGGCTGTCGGGGTGTATCGGCCGCACGGGGGCAGACAAACTTAGCAAACGCACCAGTTTCTGCGCACGCAAGCAGTTTCTGTGCACGGGGGCAGACAAACGTAGCAAACGGAGCAGTTTCTGCGCACGGGGGCAGACAAACTTAGCAAACGCACCAGTTTCTGCGCACGCAAGCAGTTTCTGTGCACGGGCGTGGGGCTGTCGGGGTGTATCGGCCGCACGGGGCAGAGCCACGCTGCAGTTGCAGCACATTCTGCGCACCCAACCAGTTTGTGTGCACGGGGGCGGGGCTGACAGGGTGTACAGGCCGCACGGGGCAGAGAAACCGTGCGGTTGCAGCACTTCCTGCGCACGCAAGCAGTTTCTGTGCACGGGCGTGGGCCTGACAGGCCGTATCGGCCGACCGGGGGCGAGCAACGTGAGCGTCCCGCGGCAGATTCTGCGCCCCGCGGCAGTTTCTGCGCCCCGCGGCAGATTCTGCCCACGGCGTGGGCCTGACACGCTGTATCGCGCGCACGGTTTCGCGTTGCGGCGCGGCGCAAAAAATGACAAGCTCCTCGGGCACTTTGGTCCCCCCTAGTCAGCCCCACAATAAAACTGCAAATCTATTATAGGGGGAAGGTGGTGTTCGCGGAGGGTTTCGTCGCGCGCGACAGGCCCGTCCGCACGGAGGCGAGGATTTCGACGACCCCGTGCTCCACGATGCGTCCAACGCGGCTGACCCGTGCGCGCGGCGCCGCGCTGAGGCGACCCGCGCATCGAGCGGCGGCATCGCTCGAGCGAGGCGAAGGATTCCAGGGGCGCGGTGCGCTGCGTTGCAGCAGTTTCTGCGCGCGCGCTGCGGTCCCCCTGCTGTGCGACAGAAACAGCCGCGTCTCGTGGCTGCTCCTTGCCCCCGTGCGGGCGGGGGGTTGGGCAAGTTTCCTCTAGAAATGACAAGCTCCTCAAGCACTTTGGTCCCCCGGAGTCAGCCCCACAATAAAACTGCAAATCTATTATAGGGGGAAGCAGTGTGTTGGGCTGAAATTTGAGGCGGGCAACGAAATGCGAGCGGACCAAAGGCACCGCGGTGCGAACGAAATCCCCCCGACCCGACCCTATCGTTGCCGCGCTCGGTGCAGCAAGAACGAAAGTTGCACCACGGACCCTCGTGCGAAGCGAGCTGTGCGAGGCCACGGGGCGCGGGTGCGCGGCCGTGTGCGCACTGTGCGATGCGACCGGAATGC
>JAYESA010000828.1:0-91393 GCA_036927795.1 Iris macrosiphon
CAATTCAGCCCTATTAATGACCATGTCCTATGTAACACTAACATAAAATATATCATTCTTTAAACTTGAGTCGGTGTTCGTTTCGGCCTAACTCTAAGTACTAGCGGCTCCTTTGACTCAGACCAGATCTGCTGTCACACTAGTTTTGTTCTATATTCAATTCCCAACCTATTACATGTGGGCCATAGCCGATATAAAAAAAAAAAATTCCACATATAATAGAGTAAGAACAAAATATGAAACAAAAATAGTGGAACAACAGATATGTTCCCTTTGACTACTTTTGGACCATGGCAATAGTACAAAGGTAGCCCATCAGACAAAAAGGAGTGGGTAAGAAGGAATAATGCTGACAGAGAACACATCTAAATCCGCCACCTAAAGAGAATATACACACACTTATTGTTCTGCAGCGTACTTTCGTTGCTATGACGGCGCTGACACATACATCTTCAATCTACCATGCTAGTCTAACGAAAAGCCTCAATTAGCGCACGCCAAACTGTAGGTACTGTTGCCTCCCTGCTTCCTTAATTTGTCACATAAACGGCACTAACCGCTTGCTTCTAGCACCACCAAAACTGACAAAATAATCCTCAATCATCTGTTGCAATCTGTCATATAGCCGGCTCAATGGTGTCTCGCCCCTGTTTCGGGAGGGTGCCCCCCGACCGCGGCATCGAGATGAACAGAAAGCAGTTCATGGAATGGCTCAGGTACGCCGACCGCGACGGGGATGGGCGCATCAGCAGGCAAGAGCTGCGCGACGCGCTCCGCGACCTGGGCTACAACTGCACCCGGTGGAAGGCGTGGAGAGCCATGGCCCACGCCGACCTCAACCGCGATAAGTGCATAGATATTCGCGATCTTGAGATCGAGGAGCTCATCAAGTATGCGGCAAAGCGCTGGGGGATGATTGTTACTTAGGACATCAAAGAGCTGTAAAAATGTATATACATATATATATATATATGTATATATATATGTATATATATATATATGCTCGATCTGCTAAAACCATGTAGGTTAGGCTCCGAGGTCTGGGTTTTGTTAGTATCAGATAGTATAGTTTTTGTATGTCAGGTAGTCTTTTTTGCTAATGTATCAAGGACTTGAAGCAGTTCTATATGACAGTATGGTTGCAATTTGGACAAACATGTATCATGTCTGTTGGGATGTCTTAAATCATTTGGTCCCAAGTCGGTTTAGTTACTTCAATAGTTGAGGGCAGAAACATTTGGGGAGGCGGACTAGGAAGCCGTCTAGGGCCGCCTTCCCTAAGGAACCTCAATTTTTAAAAAATTTAATCACTATAAAATAGAATTACTCGGTCCCTATTAAGCCTGCAGGTCCATGAAACGACCATTATTTATGACCATCAGAGATCGATTTATCGATCGACTGTAATGCGTGTTGGCACTTTTTTTCGTACTGGCACTTGACGTTTCGCTTACGATCAACAATCGCAACCGGCAATCCGTCGTCCTTCGCAACCTCGACCCGTCGCCCGACGCCATGCACCTGAAGGAATGAGAAGCCGACGACTACTAATCATTGAACTATTTTGGTATTTTTAATTGACAATTTTGCACATCAGAAAACGAGAAGAATATGAACATTTTTTTTATTAGATCTTGGTGATAATTTATGTGTATTCAAGAACTAATTATATTGCATTTTAGATTTATTGGATTTACTGGATTTTGGTTTATAAAAAATTATATAAAGGAATGAGGGTCTCATTTTTGGGAGTTGTCTATGATCTCCAAAATGCTGGAGCCAATCCTGCTTAGGGGACTTGTATTGTTGGAAACGTGGTGTGACTTGAACTGGAGTTGACTCATGAGGTATGATATTGGACTTGGTCTATATACCATAAAAGGGAATTCCTATGTTAAGGTCTGGACCAATTCCATATGATCACACTTCTTACGTGATGTGGGATTAAATTACCATCCCTATTGTCACCACCTTTGAGCGCTCAATCAGATACGAGATACAACCCAGCAATATCTACCTAAGCTCATTTCAGTTAGTCGAGCAATTAGGCACCCAGGAGATCCACATATTATCATCTCGATCAGTTCGACCACAAAACCAAACCGATACGTTCATCTGCACCATTACTGAGTATCCCAATCACATGTCTTGCTGCACCTTGGACATGTCGAACCCACCTCTGAAGCAAATCCATATATATAGTTGTCTCAAACATTAGGTTTGATACACTTCCACTACATGTGTCTGGCACCCAAACCACCTTAGGAAGAATGCTTCTCTTACTACACCTTGAGAAGAGAATGCCAAAACCAACTGCACAAGTCCCATAACCTTCGGCTCTAATATTAGTCTGTTAGGAATATGGTGTGACTCGAACCTGAGTTGATACATGTGATATGATATTGGACTGGACCCATTAGCGTCAAAAGAAAATACCATGTTAATGCATGGACCGATCATAATTCTCTACACCTCATACTTCACTTCCTATCCGATGTGTGACTAAACTACCAACTCATTGTCACTACCTTTAAGCGCTCAACTGTATACGAGAAACAACCCAACATGGAGCAATGCCTCCAATATGAATTTCTTGGGTATATATTGTATTTTGCGTACCTGAATTTAGTAGAAGAATATTTTGGAATCTTGTATGTTATTTATCCTAAAAGGTTATATTTAGGGTTTTGAGGCGCTTATAAATACCCACTGTTTGGTATCTTTCATTATCGAATAATCCGACGTGTTTTTTTTTTTTTTTTTTTTCTGATTTAAGTTTCCACGTCAAAATATAAGTATTTAACCCTCTTCCTCCTCACCATAGCTCAGGAGTTTTGAGTTTTAGTACAGTACTAAGGTCTTTACCATGGTATCACAACACCATGGTATCTCAGCACAATTGCACATTTTAAGCTGATTTTATAAAATAAAATAAAAAAAAAGATTATTCTACTGCTTAAACCTAAATGGACATTCGACCTCAGGACACATTTGAATCAATATAAATATTTAATCCTCAAATCTTACCATGACTTTGAGGTCTTGGCATGACGAGGACATATATGTTCCCAACATACAATATCAGATCGAGTTCAGGCTTCAGATCTGTTTATTATTGCAAGTTTGTTCTGATTCGGATTTCAGGTTGAGTGAGAAATTATACTAATTTCATTCAGAATCCTATCACTGTCCAGAATTTGCAGACAAGCAAGCATATAGAAATATGGAAAGCAGAGCTGCACTAAGAATTTAAAAAACTCGAAGGCGGTCAAATTCCTAATCGGTATCTCACTTTTTCTTTGATATGGGATAAGTGAGAATCTTTTTCGATCTATTGGATGGTTATGGTGATAGTGAACTAGGCATTTCCAAGTTGAAGTAATGTACACAAGTTAAGACTGGATTTTGCTGCATGCATTGGATTTGTTCTACGACCTTACCATGGAAATGCCTTGACATGGCATTAGCACTTCCCTTCAATGAAGCCTCTTTCAGAATTAGCATCAAACTAAAGTTTCAGGACACGTTCAGCAGTGCTGTTGTCATATTCACTACCAAACTGTCGTCTGGATCCCTTTTTTTAGCAAATTGTCCATATGTAAGATCATTATTATTGATACGGATCTTTTTCACATAAAAAAAAATCTTTTGTTATAATAGAACTAGAAGTGACAACAAGAACTGCAACGAAAGACGTAGTTCTGGCATGTGACATGAGTGCTGAAGAAGTGTCACATCAGATACGGATAAGGGCAAGGATATGATTCTCTGGTGTATCGGTGCAACGTAGCCTTTTGTCAGAGTGAGTCTGTTGCAATTAGATGGGTGATGATCGAAAGGCCACAGTCTTTGTATCTTCTGGTTGAATTCTAAAAAGTACAACACAATCAGTATGCTATAGGATTATTCAGAAAGCCAAATGAGGGGTAATGTGTGTCACTTTGTATTATTGTGCTTAATCGTGGATTAAAAGGAGAAGAAAAAAAAAACTGTATGTATAATACTGATAACATGCATGGGTAACAGAAAAAACATTCTCACGACTACTTAATTCTTGTTGATGTTGTTCCGTTCTCATTGTTTGGCTTCAACCCCTCCCCCTTCTGTAAGCTGCAATTTAGTTTAAAACAGAGGAGTTACTCTTCTTAACAATAATGATGAAAATATTTAGCACATAATTTTCCAGTCATAAGGGGATTCCCAAGAAAAAATAACTCCAGACGAATGGCAGATACTGACAGTTTGGCGCAAATCCATTCACAGTGCTGAAGATAAGTTGCTACTTTTGCAGTGATAAGGATTGAAACCTACCATGGAAATGTTTCTGAAAGAACCTTTTGGTTTGCGGAATCTGAATCATAGAAAAGAAAAGTCATTCATTTCCTGTGTTTGGATGTCAAAAAAAATGAACAGAAATATAAATTGACTCCTATGGATTCATTTTCCTCCACTGATCCCATGGATTCATTTTTCCATCTCCAATTATTGATTTTTCCTTCCAATTCTTCGGATCTTTCCAAACATTGAAAAGAAAATAGCACATAATTAATTTCTTTTTCTTGCGTTTCCCAAATAATAAGGTTCCTACATGACATACTGGATTGCAGACAAATCAAGAGCTTACACATCCAGTCTTGAAGTGCACAAATAGTTTACTTTAATGGCCTCTTTATTTAGTTCATTAGATACCCAATATCTAACAGAATCATCGCTATCACCTTTGAATTTGTTCCATTTCCTTTTCATACTTTGAATCCATCAACCGAAGTAAAGTGATATTCTCTTAATCATGTATTATTTTTATTTTATTTGCCAATTTGATTGGAAATAGAGCCACAATTTCGGTTCCGTAGGCATTATAGGATGAGTACAAGATGCATTGAAAGTTGGAACGCACAAGTCACAGAAAAGATGGAACAAAAAATTCAGCCAATTTGGAAAATCCTAAAAGGAGAAACACTACCAGAAAAAACGGGATTAGTGACGTATTTTAGCGACGTCAAAAGAAACGTCGCTAATAATATATAAATTAGCGACTCCTTATAAAAACGTCGCTAGACGTCGCTAAATGGCGACATTTAGCGACGTTTAGCGACTTTTATTAAGATTTTAAAAGATAAGTCGCTATAAGTTCAATTAAGGTCGCTAAACGTCGCTAATATGTCTAAGTTAGCGACGTTTAGCGACATATATAGCGACGTTTAGCGACATATATAGCGACGTTTATATTAAAAATATTTAGCAACGTGTTTAGCGACGTCCTTAACATCGCTAAAATTTAATTTAGCGATGTTTTTATTGGACGTCGTTAAACGTCGCTAAAATTTGGTTAATTAGGGCTCGGTTTCGTTTTTCCTCATCTGTCGAAATTTCAAAAAGAAAAAAATCCCCCCCCCCGCTCCGTCGACCGGCTCTCCACCGCGGCTACTCCGGCATCCCCCTCCTCCTCCTCCTCCTCGAGCTCTAGGTAAAACCTAACTCTTTCTCTCTCTCTCTCTCTCTCTCTCTCACAGGACACATGTGACACTGACACAGATACGACACACACACAGACACTGACACTGACACAGACACGGCACACACACACACACTAACACAGACACTGATCAGGACCTAGGGTTAGGGTTAGGTTTTTTGACATGGGGTTAGGGTTAGGGTTAGGGCCGACTGGCCCGAGTCGATGAGCGATGGTGATTCATGTGCGACGACGACGTCGACGAGGACATGGTTGGTACTCGAGTCTTGAGAATTGGAGGATGAATAAGGATTTGCTTTCTTCTTGAGGTAGGAGTTCCAATGGTTCTTTATTTCGTTGTCGGTCCTTCCTGGTAGGTGTGTTGCTATCTGTGACTACCATGGAGGAAAATACTTATGCTTAAGTAAACTACCATGGAGTTTTAAATCGATTGATTCAAGACAAAAGTGATTGCTTGGTTGATAACTTCTTTAAGAAGTATTTTTGAGAAACAAAAGCGCAGAGGTTTGCGCCATAGCTTTTGGTGAGTTAATTTGATATATATTTGGAAGTCATTTATATACCACAACAAATGGATATGTGAAATAAAAATGAAATCAGTTAAGAGCTCTTGGACTAGTGCTTAAGATTTTTTTCAAAAAGTTCATAGTTAAAGGAGAAAAAAAGATGGTGTATCATGAGAGTATTTCTGCTTAAGGTTAAAGGAGAAAAAAAAGATGGGATATGCAACCTTTGAACCCTTAAGGTGTTTTATAAGCTACATTTATTTTTCTCAACTTTCTATATTCATAAGTGCACCAGCAGGTGGAAATTAATGTGTCCCCGAGCAAGGTAGAGCATTGCAACTGAAGATATCCTGCCACATATTTTATGACTGATTGCTTGTTATCCATTGTTTGAACATGGTTGGAGGAGGTTCCATTTGAATGCCAAGTTCTTCATGATTGCATGTTCTAGAGGGTGCACATAACTACATTGTTAAGCCACCAAAGCTGTTTTAGAAGCTAATGTTTTGTTTTCTCTCTTATTCCTATATTCATTAGAACAGCAAAGAGGTAGACATTAGTTAGTCTCTTGGTAAGATACCTCATCTCAGCTAGAAGAGTATCCTGCCTACTTTTCTGAAGATTGCTCATCATCTGGCCTGAGGATGGATGTAGGAGATGACGTTAGAATGTTAAAGTTATTTCTTATTACAGTTTCTATATGGTGCATATCATCATATTCATTAGGCAAACTATAAATATCTTTGAAAAAATCATTACTTTTGTGCTTGAAAATATCTTTTCCAAGAGCTTGCATTTTACATATTAAGCTAACAATATCATAAAAGTGCCACTATACGCCATAGTTGTGGGCTTATTTTTGCAACTAGTTGATACACTGTAAAGGCGACTTCAAGGTGAGATGACTTTATATTGCTTTAGGCAAGTGTAAAGAAGAGGCCAGCTTTTGAGTCTTGACTGAAGCAAGTTGCTAAATATATAAGTTCCAAGTAAACTGATAACTTAGTCGTAATGCCAAGTAGGGATTAAATAGCAGCACATTGTACACTTCATTACCACAAAGGATTACAATGAAGGCGACTATTGATTGAAGTGAGGAACTACCAGTAAATGTTTGTGTTCACAACCTATATTTTAAAAGGGGTGAGGCGCACTCGAGGCACTAGGTTACTCTGGAGCCTAGGTGCAAGATTCTCATATAGGTGTGCGCTTCAACGAAGTGAGGTACACATTTTTGAATTTTTTGAATAATATATAGTTTTAAATAAACAAAGTCATATTATATCTAATCAATTCATAACACCATTAATTTTTTTTTTAAATTTGAGAACATAAAATCCTAAAGATAAAACTAAGAGTTCACCATCATCAAAGTCACAAGAAACTACCACAGGCTAATAAAATAGAAGACTTGACAAAACCCTAATAATCATCATCATTCACATTATCATCTCTATCATCAACACTACCAATAGATTTGTATCCGTTATCGCCGTCGTCATCGTCCTATACATCATCATTGTCATCATCCTATACATTTTGTCATCATCATCCTATACAAGATCTATCAATTAAATAGAAACATTAGTTGGTTGACTAGATACATCTTATAGTGTTTTTATTGTTAGGACAAAATGTTGAGCAATAGATATTATGGTATGGAAGAGGAATAAGATAGTAGTTAAAGGGAGATGCTAGGAGTAGAATCAGACCTAAACAGACATGGAGTGAAGATTTAAAAAAATATAAAAAAAACTATTCATACAAGGTATGTCTTAAGTAATATCTGTTATCAATTATATTCTTTGTGAGTCATCTAATTCTTCCATTCCGCATTATTAAGGGTATGTCTTAAGTAATATCTGTTATCAATTATATTCTTTGTTTTCATCTATCTTACCAGATGGCACCCAAGAGAGAGACACCTCCTACTGTTAAGGAGGAAGTGATGACTCCTACTGTTAAGGAGGAAGTGATGCCTCCTACTGTTAAGGAGGAAGAGATACCACCTGCTGTATCTCAGACGGGGAGTTCCAGTCACCCAGCACCTATAGCGGCTGTATCTCAGATGGGGAGTTCCAGTCACCCAGCACCCATAGCGGAGAATGATCACATAGACGCTGTTTATGCACAGTATCTGAGGGACTGGTATGTGCCCCAGCGTATTGGATATCCTCGAGATTGATACTGTGATGTTTCATATACTTTTATTGTGATTATTGTGTGATTGTGATACTTATATATTATGCTCATTTTGTGACAGTGATACTTATATATTATACATTTTGTGTGACTGTGATACTTTTATTTTGTGTGTATTGTGTGACTGTGATATTTTATATATTTTTTGTGTTATTTCGTACGCAAAAAATTCAATGGATGGTTGCTCCAGGTCTGTTTATAATATTTGTGTGTATTAATTGTATGACTGTGATACTTTTTATTCATATTAAATGATGTTAATATAAAGGTGTTGAGTGTTCCACCGAAGGGGTCGGCGAACCCAGAGAATTCAACGGAGGGTTGCTCCGGGTCTATTTTTAATTAGAAATTTATAAATTACAGAAATAATAGTTTGGAACAATTCAGTATTTTTTTTTATTTTTTCTGTAAAATTAGCGACGTTTAGCGACGTTTATACACGTCGCTAAATACGTCGCTAATTAGCGACGTTAATAGCTGTAGCTAATGACGTCGCTAAACGTCGATAAATACGTCGCTGTACATCGCAAATTGCTGACATGGCAGTACTGCCAGGTCATTAAAGATGTCGTTGTCACGTCGCTATATAAGTCGCTAATTAGCGACGTTTAGCGACGTTTGATTACGTCGCTAATTAGTGACTCTGCGTCGCTAAACGTCGCTAAGTTAGCGACACGTTTAAGTCGCTAAAAACGTCGGTATAGCGACATTTTTCCTTTCAGCGACGTGACGATTACCGACTTCTGTAAAACGTCGCTAATTACGTCGCTAAACGTAATTAGCGACGTTTTTTTGTCATTTAGCGACGTTTTTGGGCTTCGCTAATTTGACTTTTTCTGGTAGTGAAAACCATTGGCAATAGCAAAATAATTCACTAAGCAGATGTTGAGGATTAGATTGATCTTGTACCATGAAGATCACAAATTGAGATCTCTCTCTAAGAACACAGACTCAAAATTTCAGATTTACTTTCAATTTTTTTTAGATTGATATGGAGACTATTTATAGATTGTCCTAACCCTAAACTTGGACCTAAGGCCTCGTTTGGTTCACGGAAGGGAAATGATTTTTCTTGTATTTTTTGTAGGAATGAAAAATATGATTCCTGTTAGATATTTTTTCTTTGTTTGGTAACAAAAAATTAATATAGAAAAGACTTTGATTTCTCTTTTAGTGTTTGGTTGGTGCAGAAAAGAAAAAAAAATATAAATGTTCCAATAATATACTCATGAAAGAGACCTAGAATATAATGAGTTAATTGGTGAAATAAACAATAACATATGGCTATTTCTGTGATAATTTTTTGTATAAATGTTGGAAAAGGAGGAGGAAAAATTAATTCCATGGATTTTGGAAGGAAACATTTTTCCTCCTATTTTTTCCTTGTCAGAAAAATACTTTCAAAGCTTGTGGCTACCAAACAAAGAAAAGGAACAAGTTTTCTTTGATGGTTCCTTAAATCCATGAACCAAAAGAGGCCTAAGTATATTCGTAGTAGTCCACAAAGTACCTATAAAGTTTTGGGCACAAACTGACTAGTATTAGAGCATTCACAGTGGGGACACTCCAAATTATTAAAAATTATAAAAATTATTACTTTTTTAGTGTCACCATGATATTGGCACACAATGGTATACTCCAAATTAATCTCCTCTTATTCCTCTCTCGTTTTTCTCTTTAATTTTCTTTCCTATATGATAATATTTTTTCTCTCTTTTTCTCTTTTATTTTTTTTCTGCTTTGTTACTTTTGTTGGACCCATCAATTATTATAAAGGAGCTAGGACACGTTCCAAATCTGAAGTATTTCGTAGCTTTCTAGCAATTTTTAAGTATGCACAAGTGTTCACTGCAGCCTTCAAGTGCTACAAAATTTGACTAAAGTCAAAATAGAGCATTAAATATCTTCTACTGTGGATGCTCAAAAACTAATACATATTAAACCAACCAAGAGTAGGAAAACTGCATTTTGATTCAAAACAACAAATATTTCTCTTCTAAGACATAATTATGATTATATTTACTGCATAAGTAATAGGCATTTTTCTTGTTTCTTATGCTTCACTTTTCCAGTTCAAATTGAAATGTAAAAGACATGTCTAAGGATTCATTTATTTTTTAAGGATGAGTATGGTCGACATGATTCAAGTTGAAAGAAAAAAAAAATCCGTAGTAGAAAGTGAGACATTGTCTTTATTAGTTCTTTTTCCTAGCCATTGCTAGCCAGAACTACGTCTTTGTAGGCCTATTACTTATGCAGTTCTAAGTTTTCAAATGTCAAATTCCCAATTCGGGTCCGTGTCTATGCAACTTAGATAATAGGTCAGGGAAACCATAAATTATTACTACCACCAGAACCATATAAGCTAATATGGTGCATAGAACGATTACAATGCTTCTATTATGCCACCATAAAGTTCTTAATTATTTCAGAAGAAGTTGTAATCTATTGCACTTATCTGTTGTAATGTCATATGATACATTTCATGATATTGGCCTTTCGTCGCCCTATAATCATATCATCATCAACATCATCCAAGCCAACTTTCATCAAAAAAGGGTCGACTATGAAGCATAAAAAAACGTAATTTTATGACTAGTTATCTTTCTAACGTCTATCCTTTATGTTAGTGTAAAATTTTCAGCCAATGTAGACATGGACGAACCTATGTGGAGACAAGTAGGGCCAACTGACCCCACTCAAATAAATTTTTGGAAGAATTAAATTTTTTAAAGCAAATTATTAGTCCAAAGGATGAATAATAGTTAGAGGAAACTTGCGCCCTTCCTGATCATGATCTTCCATCTTCTAGTTCTCACAATGTACCAAATTACTCCTACTTGTAGTTGTAGGTTGTAGCTCCACACAAGTATGTACAATTATACATAGAAGACATATAGCTAGCTATATGTAGTTGGAATTTGTCTATGACTGTGAGATGGCCTAGTTCTCACAATGTACCAAATAGGGCTATGCTATGACTACAACCAAATTCCTACAACCCTCTTACAACCGCCACGTGGCGTCCACGTGGCAGCCGTCCGTTGGAGGAGGGGGAGAGGTGGGACCCTGTGGCTATCCGGGTGGCCGCCACGTGGCAGAAACGCCACGTGATAGCTGTTCATTGGGGGGAGAGGTGGGACCGGGTATGGCTCTCATAGCAGGGGAAGAGAGTGTTGTAAGAAGGTTGTAAGCATTTGGTAGTAAACTTAGCATTATTGGTACCAAACAATGTTTAAGAGCCTTTATAAATCTTTTTTAACTCTTCAGGTTTAATGTTTATGATATTGACACCAATACCACAATATATAAGTTAAGGTAAATCACCTTCCCTTCTTTTTTTATAGTATATTTGATTTGGTTGTGCCACCTGATGCTGGAATCAAACAGTGTCCAGAGAGGGGGGAGTCAGAGAGAGAAATCTATATATTATTTTTTAATATATGATTTTATTTTTGGAGTTTACTTACTTACGTTTGAGGTTGATCCGGCCCTCTCTTAAATTTCTTCGTCCGCGCCTTTGAATGTAGACAATAGCATAAGAGAGTCATGTCAGCAGGTGGGTCTACATTTTGTATTCTAGTTTAAGCTCAAGCAAACGATATGTTCAGAAAGTTATTATGCTGATTCCTGTTATCCATGAGTGCCAAGCTGTGGCTCACTTCTTTTTATGGATGCCTACAAAAGAGTTTTAAGTTTCAAGAAACAAGATATTATATGGAATCAATCAGATTCGAAAATAATTTGCTTCCAATCTCTCCATACGCATGCCAACATTCCAAAAATCAGAATAAAACACAGGAAATAGGATGGAAATGCTCACAGAAGAACACATCTGCAATCTATCATCTAAAGAGAATATATAGATTTGTGTTCATCAACATAGTTTTATTGCCATCATGGCTCTGGCACTCAAGCTCTAAGCCACATGCTAGTCTAGCGAAAGCGTCAATTAGCATGCGCCAACTGTAGGTACTGTTATCCCCCTGCTTCCTTAAATTTATTTAATTTGTCATATAAATAGTCGTAACTGCTTATTTTCTGGCACCACCAAACTTCCCCTGAGCAGCTACCAGACAGTGATCATCTCGATGGTCCATCACCCTTGTTTCGGACGGGTGCCGCCCGATCGCGGCATCCAGATGAACAGGAAGCAGTTCATGGAGTGGCTCAGGTACGCTGACCGCGACGGAGATGGCCTCATCAGCAGGCAGGAGCTGCGCGACGCGCTTCGTGACCTGGGGTTCAACTGCACCAGGTGGAAGGCGTGGAGAGCCATGGTCCACGCCGACCTCAATCGCAACAAGTGCATAGATATCCGCGATCTTGAGATCGAGGAGCTCATCAAGTATGCAGCAAAGCGATGGGGCATGATTGTTACTAATTAGGAGATCAAGGAGCTGTATATATATATATATATATATATATATATATATATATATATATATATGCTCGATCTGCTAAAAGCACATAGTTCAGGGTTGCAGGCTCTATGCTTTGTTAGTATTAGATAGTCTACTTCTTGTATTATATGTCAGGTCGAGGACTTGAAGCAGTTATATATGATAGACTTGCTATTTTGTGTTTGCAATTACTTAGTCTCGGAGCGTCCTTCTGCCCTCGGTATCGATATACCGAAGAGGAAGGCCCCTGACCGGCAAGCTGTTGTGTCTGTCTAGACTCTAGAGTGCTAATGGACTCGAGACTAACCAGTATCCGATCTATTGGGATGTCTTGAATCCTACTTAAATCGTTTGGTAACGAGACAGAGAGATGGCGGAAGCGTAATTTCTCTCTCTCTCGATATGCTATGCCAGATCAACTGATTAAAAAATTGCATACGCGGATCTATCGCATGCGAACTCTTTGCTTGCATGACTGAGTTTTTTTATACTCCAATCGATCTAAGTTTGTAGAGAAAAAATAATTGATTGATTTACTTTCAAGAGAGGAGGTACATATATATAGGAGGAGGCTAACCTCCTCCTTATTTTCTATCCGATGTGGGACTAAATAAGTCTCCCATAATTCAACACTCCGTCTCAAGATGGACAATAGATATCAATCATCACCATCTTGTTACAAAATGTATCAAACTCTCTAGGACCTAAACCTTTAGTTAAACAATCAGCTAACTGCTCCGCTGATTTCACATAGCTCAAAGTCAAAACTTTTCTATTCAGCTGCTCCTTGATGAAGAACCGATCAATCTCCACATGTTTGTTGCGATCATGATGAATTGGATTGTTTGTAATATCAATTGCTGATTTGTTGTCACACCAAAGCTGCAGAAAGTCTCCTCTAAACAAAGATATCTCAGCCAACAAGTTCTTCACCTACATCATCTCGCACAGGCTAACTGTCATAGCCATGTACTCGGCCTCAGCTATAGACCTAGCCACTACATCTTGCTTCTTGCTGCGCCAAGTTACAAGATTGCCTCCAACAAAAATATAGTAACATGTAGTGGACTTGCGATCGTCCATACAACCCGCCTAGTCGGCATCACAGTAGCCTTCAACTATCAGATGTCCAGAACTTCTGAACCATAACCCCTTTCCTAGGCTTCCTTCACTACCAAAATATGATGAAATAGCGACGTCATATTAAAACGTCGCTAATATTAAAGATTTGAGTGACTCCAAATATAAACGTCGCTATACGTCGCTGTTGGCAACATATAGCGACGTTTAGCGACAATAATTCAGTTTTTTAAAAGAATAGTTGCTATAAGCTGCTTTAAGGTCTCTAAATGTTGCTGAGTTTTTTAATTTAGCGACGTATTTAGCGACTTTAGTTTTTTTAATTTTTAGTGACGTTTTTAGCGACGTCTATGACATCGCAAACTTGATAATTAGCGACGTTTAGCGACGTCATAAGTTAACGTCGCTGAATGTCGCTAAAATTTTTAATATACGTTTCGATTCACCCCCTTCTTTCGTAATCTTTTCCCAAATTTTTAAAAACTTTCCCTCTTCCCCCCCCCTCTCCGGCGAAGTACCCCCTCCGATGTCCACCACAGCCCCCTACTCCGGCGTCCGCCCATCCCTACCCCCCACAGGCTCTCCCACAACTCCCCTACTCCGACGGACCCCCCGAGTGCTCCCCAACAGCCCCCACCGGCTCCCCCACAACCCCCTCAGGCGGACCTCGGGCTTCTCCTCCTCCTCCTCATCTAGGTAAACCCTAACCCGATCTCTCTCTCTCTCTCTCTCTCTCTCTCTCTCTCTCTCACAGATGCACACGACATGACACTGACACTGACACAGACACACACTGACACAGACACGACACAGACTGACACAGAGGGTGTAAACCCTAAACCTAACCCGATCTCTCTCTCTTTCTCTCTCAGATGCAGACATGACACTGACACAGACACGACACACACACACTAACACAGACACGACACATACACTATCACAGAGGGTGAAAACCCTAACCCTCTCTCTCTCTCTCTCTCTCTCTCTCTCTCCCAGATATTTAATACTATACAATTAGTACATAACTTATACTATCATGACTTACTAACTTACAATAACTGTTACTAACTTAATATAACTGATACCAACTTAATATCAATACTAATGCTAGATGACACTAGACTAACTATACAAACTTAGCTTACTCTAACTGATGTCTGATATTCTAACTTGATATCTAACTGAAATAACTAAAATCTAAACTTTACCCTAGCTGATAATTACTAACTAGCATTCACTAACAATGTATCTAACTGATACATTCATCAGTCAGTGATACACACATAGTAGTACATAAATACTATGGACTGAAAACTAATGCCACCACTACTGATATTCCCTATAATATATATATCAAAATATTCTTACTGAAGGCACTAACCGAAGCCCCATCAGTGTACTACTGATACCAAACTATACTGGCATCAAGCCCTTAGTTGTAGTGTGATCAACTCGAGCTTAGTATACTAAGACCATCCTTAATTGCCACACCTGATATAACCCCCATCAAAATTTGATACTAACTGATATGAATCTTACTTACAACTGATACCTATATCCATTCCTCACCTACACACAACAACAGTTGATACACATAAGATACACAGAGATTCCCCCAATCTTCTAATGCCTGTTGTGATACTCAAGTTTAAAATGCAACTTCAAATTGCTGCTGCCTAATGTCGCACCCTTCTTTGTACGATGGTATGCACAGACCCTGTGAAGTCTGCCGTAACACTCATGTGCACATCAAATGTGCACTATCGGGTCTGTGCAGATGGTGTGTGCAACAGTTCTCCCTATTTCACTCCTCACTGTGTTGCTCCCCAAATCTGCTGTTAACATGATATATACTCCTATGGACAGGCACTCCCCTATAACCAGATGACTAATACTTAAAGCAGTGCATAAACCCTAACCCTAACCCTAACCCTAACCCATATTTGCTCAGTTGACACTCACTGATACACTGTAATATGAGTATCAATGCATGTACTATATTCCTGAGTAATCTTATGTGTATAGAGACGAGTAGGTGTATAACATAATTGGGTATTCCAGGGTATATATGATAGGACTAGGAGTATCAGTGCATGTACTGTATTTAACGATGAGTATATACTTTAACGATGTCTATTCATCTTTGCAGAAGTATCTAGAAATTGATATGAATTACTATCTGTGTCATCGTTCGTAGATGTACAACCGTCATACTGATGACATGTGCGGTGTGCGGGATGAATTCATTGAGGGTGTACAAAAGTTCCTACAGTTCGCCAAAGCGTTCCCTCGGTACATGGACAGTACCAAAATTAAGTGTCCGTGTGTGAGATGTTGTAACTTGAAATATCATCCATAAGTGGAAGTCACATATCATTTGTACTCAAAGAGTTTCACGTCGAATTACTATCAGTGGACTACGCACGGAGAACTTGTGTCTTTATCATCCATAGATGTCTCGAGGATATCCAATACACTGGGGCAGATACCAGTCCCTCAGATACTTCGCATAAATAACATATATGTGATCAATCTCCTCTATAGGTGCTGGATGACTGAAACTCTCCCTCTGAGCTGGTGCCTGCCCAACAGTAGGAGGCACCACTTCCTCCTTAACAACCGCTTCCAATTTAACAGTATGAGGTATCTCTTTCTCCTTAACATTCACTTCCTCCTTAATAATAGGAGGTATCACTTCCTCCTTAACAGTAGGAGGTGCCTCTTCCTCCTTAACATTCACTTCCTCCTTAACAGTAGGAGGTATCACTTTCTTCTTAATAGTAGAAGGTGCATCTTCCTCCTTAACATTCACTTCCTCCTTAACAGTAGGTGGTATCACTTCCTCCTTAACAGTAGGAGGTGTCTCTCTCAAGCGACGTTGTAAACTCCCTCACCCAAAATTAGGTCTACTTGGCATAGATAGAGAAACTAGGGCTAGTTTGAACCCAAATAGAAATAGAACACGGTATTTATTTAATTTTGTATTGTTTATGACACGTAGCTCACCTTACCGTTGCTTCGATAATTGGAGCACTACACTAGCCATTATCTTCCTATAAACTTTACAACCTTGTCCTAGACGTGACCGCCTACCATTCTGACCTTGGTGTAACTTATAAATATGCTTTCTTGTGCTATATTTTAGTCGCACAACATTCGTCGCAGACGTTTACAATTATTCTAAATAAAATATGACTTTGTACCCCTGTGCGTTCCAATCGAAATTGGAGACACAATCTTGACCCATTTTGTGCAACCCAAATTTTGTTAATATTCTACTCTGAATCCTCTATGTATATGACACTTGTGTCCCACCTAATTTTATTCTCATGTACTTCAAATAAATTTAAGAACATCTTGCGCATTCAATTTAATTAATTAAAACCCAATTTCCATCTTTGTGCAATTTTCCTAATTGTTGGACGTTTTTATGCAAAATTGTATTGAGGAGTCTACCCCATTAGATAATACATGAAGAAATCCAACTTCCCCCTTCATACGAATTTTCCATAATTTTTCGGAATGTGCAACGCGCAACATCGTCCCATTTATTTTAAACCAATCATTGCATTTAAACAATGCAATTATGGCCCTCCAAACATCGCCATGTGAGCCCAAGGTCCAACCCAAGAGGATGTTGACCAAGTCAAACTATTCCTAGGTCAACCCAAACCAAAATTTTACATATAAATATATCACATGTTCCTTTATTTTCCCAAAATCACCTAAACCTATTTTTCACCCAGCCGAAGGCACCCTCCCCTTCCTGTTCATCTTCAACCTCCTCTCCTCTCGCTGGAGCAGACCGGACCCGCACAGTCGTGCCCTCGCCTGTCCCTCGCCGTCCTCCTCCTCAACTTCCTCCTCCACTCGACGAACCCATCTCCTCTTCCCGACTTCACCGCAGCCAACCCCGGTCATCTCCTTCCTCCCTGCATCCCGAGCACCCCCTGAACCACCGATCACCCCGACCTCGACGCCGGAGCACAACCCTTCCTCACCTTCCTCCTCCTCTACTCTGGCCCGTCCTCCACGGCCTCGACTACCTCCATAACTCGACCAGAGCAGCACCGAACGCTGCCATCTCCCGACCTTATCTCCTCTTCTTCCTCCCGGAGCACCCCCTGGACCACCGTCATCCCTGACGCCCCGCCACTGCACCACACCACTAGTACCGCCATTAATGTCACCATCGTCCTCATCACCATTAACAGCACCTCCCCGTTCCCTCTTCCTCCTCCTCAGCCTGGCCCCCGCCGCTGCTTACAGCCGACAACACCCCACACCACTAGCACCACCACTGCACCACCACCACTTCTCCTTCTTCCTCCCTTCTCAGACCACTCCTCCCCTTCCCTGTCCTCCCTGTCCCTCCTTCGCCTAAGTACCGAGCAACCTCGCCGGAGCTCCGACTCGACTCTTCCCCTTCCTGAGCTCCTCCTCCCTGACTTCCTCCTCCGCCTTGGCTGGAGCTTCCCTGGCTGGAGAGACATCACCATCCTCATTAACACCTCATCATCATTATCACCATCACCATTACTATCATCATCAATACCACCACCATTACAAACATCATCAACCTAGTCATCATCATCATCCTCGTCACCACCATCTTACACATCGTCATCCACATTATCAACCTAGTCATCATCATCATCCTCGTCACCACCATCATACACATCATCATCCACATCATCAACCTAGTCATCATCATCATCCTCGTCATCACCATCATCCACATTATCGTCCTCACCATCACCATCGCCATCGTCGTCGTCATCGTCACTTTCACCATCATCATCGCCATCGTCGTTATCGTCATAACCTTAACTATCATCGTCATCGTCGTCATTATCATCGTCGTTATCATCATCATCTCACCTTAATTATCGTCATTATCATCATCAACACCCATCATCATCATAAACAACACCCATCATTATCATCAACAACACCCATCATCAATATCTCACCCTCGTCATCGTATTTATCGTGGACCGTCACCCTTGCCAGACAACCCGCAACAGTCACCCCCGATTCCCGTGCCTGCGCACGCTTACCCCGAAGAGCTATTGGATTATTCTGTGTGACTTTCGGAGCCAGATATTGGGACTACGCAGCTTCTTGCCAGGCAAGTATACCTTGCCTTGTTGTACTGTTTAAATTTAGTTATTATTTAGTTGCATGTTTACTTATTTTAAACTGTGTGCGTCCGAAAGAAACTCGGGTGCAGTCAATGAAGGCGTTGATGTTAGAACTTGTGTCTGACCTAGTGTCTAGTAGACCCACCTAAAGTTGTGGAGTTATTGGTATGACTCCCCAGGCCTTGATATATTTCTTACACGTGTTGTGAGTCTCATGTAGGGCACGGACTTGTGTATGTGGTTGGCCACCTGTATGTGTAGGCGTGCTACGGATATGGTGCAACTGCTAATAGTGATGCATGTTAGAAGACTTAACAGTAATTAGTAGGCAGAGCACAGACTGTCGTGGTACGATGGTCCAATCCTTGTCCTTGTTTGGTTGTAAGGTTGGTCTATTGTTCTGACAATAGACTATGAGCCAGAGTTACTACGCCTCGGCGTAGTAGCTGAAGCGTGTTGTGGATACAACATGCATAGATTATTGGGCGGGAAGGACAACTAGTGGGACACCCACTTCCTTTATGCAGATTCCACACTCGATGGAGTGATATGGACGTTATATACTATGCAGATTCTACGTTCTTCGGAGCGATATGGACGTTATATACTATGCAAATTCTTCATTTTTTGGAGCGGTAGGACATTATTATATTACAACGCCATTGTATTGGGGGCATATGTGGCATATACTAGCCAGTTGTCACGATTGGTGAATTACGTCAGCATATATCTAGCCTACACTTTTTTATACTCTTAAAGTTGTCCTCAAGTTGCATTTTACTTAGATGGTTAGGTCACCCTTGAGTTTTTACAGTATTTACTTTATGGCATGCTTTTATGTATCTTGTTATGTCCCTCTGAGGACCTGTCCCTTTCCAGGTGTATTGTTCATGAGTATTTGCAGGAGCACGGATCCAGACTGGATGCGTATGTTCCGAGGAGGTCTTCTCTTCGAGTCTCATGATTGGTAGATGTTGTAATTATATTGTATTTGTCTTGTTCATTCTATATTCTAGTTGGTAGTGGATTTATTTTCATCCGACTATCGTCTTAGATACTTTATATTGAGATCTAGGTTCATAAATATTGGTTATTTATCTATTTATGATTTTCTATGGGTGAGATTTAGATATGCCCTGTGACACATATATATATATATATATATATATATATATATATATATATATATATATATATATATATATATATATATATATATATATATATATATCACTTGTGAATTATTGTTCATATTACAGCGTACGTGTGTATCATGGTATCCATATATTGGAGTTGCCATATATATGCGACTGACATGCTTACGTGTCCTAGGCCTACGTATTTTGAGACTGGGGCATGACAGACGTGCACGTTCTCGGGTCATGGGTGCCCTCTGGTAAGATAGATGAAAACAAAGAATATAATTGATAACAGATATAAATATATGTATCCATATAGTTAATGCAAGATACTCAATGAATCCAACCATGACACGTTATAATGTAAGATACTCAATGAACATTGTTTAATATTAAATATTGTATAGTGTTAAACATTTTCTAAACTATGCGAGAATACGAGAAAAAATAAATAATATCGCATGACTGCAGATCCAAGTGTATACTAATCCGTGTACTAATGTGTCAGAAATCAAGTAATACATTTCTAAATACTTGTATTATAGTAATTATCAAATAATGAAAACTATCATAGGATGATGTTTCTAGGCCATTTCAAAATCATGATATACAAATATAAAATATAAATGTTAAGGGGGTGCAAAGAAATGATAATCATGCATACTAGCTAGGATGATGCTACCTTGTTACACTAAATACTTGTTACCTTGTTATACTAAGTTTTCTAGGTCCTAACAAAGTCAATTAGTCAATAATAGACTCTTATAGTTATTAACTAGCTTATACTAGTTAGAACTAAAGTGTTCAAGCTATATTATTATTATTATACTAGCTACTATTTACTATACTAGGTACTATTAATTTTCTTAAACTATGGTATCAAGCATCTTGTTAGTACCTTAACATTTGAAGCTACCATCTAACACATCCTAACCTACATACTACACGTAACATCATCACACAATGGTGCACTAACTTAAAGCTATACTCAACTACACACCAGAATACTCCAAAGTAGAACCTATCATCACTACACTTGTACCTCCACCATGGATTGGCATATCACTTAACACCACTCTCAGTCACTGATACATGCTATGTGTACCCCTGCACCCAGGTTTTCCTTACTTATACCTAATAACTAAGTACTACCTAGTATCATTCTATTCGTCACATTACACTTACACATATGCACTTGTGCTCAAATACCCAGGTCTCCTAGTTACTGTTGGAACTAAATCAGTATTTCCATCAAACAGGCACCTAAACTTGATGTATGCATAAACTGAAAACACCTATTCTAATATATTTCTTCCTAATGCAATGAAAGCACTGCACAACTTGGGCTGAACTCTACTGGTGCATACTACACATGTTAAAGGCACTTAAATCAACAAGTATTACTCAACTTCAGATACATAATTCTAATACTTGTAATCAACAGGAATTCCCATACTACAGACCCTATGTAAAATGTGAACCCCACTGCCTAGTTATTTCTTATTGCTACCCTAGTGTCTACTTGCTGCTGCCTGGCCCTTAACCCATTATAACTGATCACCAAGTTCAGTCCCCCAATTGTAGTAATTGCTGCTATTGAACAATCACTCGAGTCAGGGCAAGGGATTACTGGTCATCCACTTTCTCGATCTGTGCTTTGCTGCTGCAAGGCTTGCATTGCCCGAGTTCCCTTTTACACTGACCACACATGCCTGCAGATTAACTGTTGCATTCAAGTGCAACTTCCCATAGTCCGAGCACTTGCTGTCATTGCCATAGTGCAGCTGCCTATTGCAGTAGTGCACTATTGCAGCAGTGCACCCAATGCACTCCTTTCCCTCTACTACAAGTTCAACACCACCACATCCATGAAATACTCACCTATATCTCAGTTGGTGCACAATTGTCTGCACAAATATGCTAATTAATTCATTCATTATGACATATCATGTCTATGTCATATCGTGTCTGTATCTGTGAGAGAGAGAGAGATAGGGTTAGGGTTTACCTAGAGGAGGAGGAGGAGGAGAAGCCTGAGGTCGTCGGAGGGGAGGAGACACGCCGGAAGGAGCCGTATGGGAGGGGGCGCTCGGGGGGTGGGGAGCCGGAGTAGGGGGCTTTGGCCGAGCCGGTGGGGGGTGGGTAGGGAAGGGGGGAGGAGGAGGATGCCGGAGGGGGGGTACTTCGCCGGAGGGTGGGGGGGAAGAGAGATTCAAAATTTTGGGGATCGAATCGACAGAATGGGGGGAAATGAATCCCAGAACCCTATATTAAAAAAGTTTAGCGACGTCTTAACAAAACGTCGCTAAATGTCGCCAATAAAAAAATTTAGCGACAAAATAAATGGACGCCGCTAAACATCGCTACAAGAAAAAAATTAGCGACAAAATAAAAAGATGTCGCTAAATGTCGCTATATTAAAAATTTGCGACGTTGAAGACGTCGCTAAAAATCAAAAATAAAACATCAGTAAATACGTCGCTAAACGTCGCTATATCAGAAATCTCAGCGACGTTTAGCGACATAAAAGAAGCTTATAGCGACTATTCTTTAAAAAATCGATTTACAGTCGCTAAAAGTCGGTATATGTCGCCAACTGCGATGTATAGCGACATTTATTTTTGGAGTCGCTCAAGTCTTTAATATTAGCGACATTTTATTATGACGTCGCTAAAATCGTCGCTATTTCATCATATTTTGTTAGTGTGCCGACTGTTGGTTCTGGATCCTCCACACCTAGTACTCCAGTATATCGACCAGTCACATCTCCGACTGCGACGACGTTACGTTGCAGCACTCCTGGGATGAGTAGTTCCAGGCCTGATACTATTCCCTCGTCCAGCGTTCCTCCTGCTGACGGAACCATAAAAACAGATGAGTATATGGCGGAGGTTGAGCCGACGTCGTCCCAGCATCAGTTAGATCCTCCATGCGCACCTCCGGACGAGACGAGGACGGAGATTTGGGCCGGCGGTACAAAGTAAGTCAATTAGATGGTTTAGCATCATATATATCGTGTATTTCTTTATTTATCATATATTAATTTTTTCGATTAAAATAATTATCTCTATATAGATATCGACCCTCGTCGGTACAGAGATGCCTGGGCCACTTTCTGAGGTACAACTATGGTGTCCCTTGGATCAACTACTCTGATGCTCCGGATAAGAGGAAGGCATTCTGGTTTGCGTACTTCAAGGTAAAAGTATACTATTTCAATCATCTAATTTATGTATATTATATAACTTACTAAATTACGTATTATAGCAAATGTGTTTTCATCCATCGCGCCGGGCTGAGTTGATCGAGCAGATATTTTCTACCGTTGCCGCCAAGCTGATCCGTGATGCTCTGGATGACCAGAAAGCTCATGATCGCGAAAGAAAATTGATCCAAGGTTGGATCACGCCTGAGCAGTGGACTGCGATGAGGGCTGGATTCGACGATCCGAGGTACAAGAAAAGGTCTGAGAAGGCCAAGGCGGCTAAGCAGAAGGCAGCAAAGTGGTATGGTGGCTCAATTTCGATGACGGAACATTTCCGTCATTTGGTATATTTTTTATTTCAGACATATTATTTTAATATAAGTACGATAAAATGGTAGTAGGATAAAATATTTAATTTTAGTAGTAAATAATATAGTTTTAAAAGATACAGAGGGGTGAGGATGCAAACATGGTGACCGTCTTCCTGGCCACCCATCGAAAGGGCAGAAATCTCATTGATGAAAGGGCCTCGCAGACCTATGTAAGTATTACTTTACTTTGTGTTAATTTTAATATAACTTAGGCAATTATCAAGTATCCAAACTTTTCTAGGCCGAGTATCTTAGGCTGCATGAGTGGGCGACTGCTAGTGCACCTACAGTGGGAGAGACTGGTACTTCCTTGCAGCCCTCTCCAGCTCCTTCGTCGGACGAGCTGTAGGTGACCGCCGCTGGTGGTCTCCAAAGGGGTACGTACTACGATACAGGATCCTATGGCGCCTTGTTGTGATGCAGTCGTCTAGGGCCTCCACGGCAAGTACACATTCCCCACAGCCCTCGAGTCGTCGGCCTGAGTCCAGGAGGTCTTTGACCGTCAGATTGCGTCTATCCTTGACGAGTTGCTGCGAAGGATGGAGGAGCAGCCCCTGTTCCAGCTGCAGGTAGACGAAGCAATGCTAATTGCACGATTTGATATGCTCGAGCAAAGCATCATGGAGCTCAGGGATATAACAACTGATCTTAGAACGTCGATATAGCGCAGCATGATGGAGCTGCATGCATCATAGCGGTCCATGGGCAAGAGGCTGACGATGATGCAAGATTCAATGGTTCATAGCAGTACGAGGCTGTTATCTACCATAGATTCATACAACCATCGACTAGCAGAGCTGGAGCAGATACGTCCTCCTGGTGCACCTTCATCGACACAGACTCCACCGACGTCACTGCCATCTCCATCGACATCGGTGTCGATTTCATTAGAGCAGTATGATCTATTCTTATCACTGATGCGCGTCAGTGGTCATCATCTTGCAGATACGCAGTAGTCCTAGTTAGGATAATTTATTGATTATTTGTGTTTTAGGCCTATAATATTTGGTCATTTATAAATATTCTTTATTTTTGAGGCTTTCAGACTTTATTTCTTGTATTCTTTACGACGAGGGTTTCAGACTCAGTTGTGTGGATATTTGTTATATTCTTTACGACGGAATTTTCTCCTTACTCGGTTTATAATCTCAATATTTCATTTTCTTCAAATTTTACTATATTATTCATATTAAATGTATGTTAATTTACCAGTGTTGAGTGTTCAATCAAAGGGGGTCGGCGAACCCAACAAATTCAATGGAGGGTTGCTCCGGGTCTATTTGTATAAATTGTGAATTCATAAACTGCAGGAAGATTGGTTTGGAAACAATTCAATATTTATTTATTTTATTTTTCACTGAATCTTTAGCGACGTTTAGCGAGATTTCTATACGTCGCTAGATACGTCGCTAACTACGTCATTGATTGTCGCTAACAACATCGCTAAAAACCTCGCTGAGTACGTCGCTGAACGTTGCTAAACTATTGACATGGCAGTATTGCCAGGTCAATATAACGTCGCTAAATGTGTCGCACAACGTCGTTAAAAAAAATTAGTGATATATAGTGACCAACAACTCGTCACTAATTTAGCAACGTGACGTCGCTAATATAGAGACGCATATACGTCGCTAGAAAACGTCGGTATATCGATATTTTACGACATTTTTTCGGTCGGCGACTAGCTTAAAGGCGACTTTATCGAAACGTCGCTACAGACGTCGCTAAAATTATGTAGCAATATTTTTTTGCTATTTAGCGACATTTTTAGACGTTGCTAATTTGATTTATTTTGGTAGTGCTTTAATATACCTGAGAATTCTACGAACTGCCTCCATATGCTGCTCTCTGGGATCATACATATATCTACACACCACACTCACGACATAAGTAATATAAGGTCTCGTATGACATAGATATATGAGCCGACCAACTAATCTTTGATAATGCACCTTACTCAACAGATCACCACCCTCAGCACACAACTTGTAATTATGCTCGATAGGAGTAGAAGCAAGCCTGCAACCCAGCATTCATGTCTCTGAAAGAAGGTCCAGAGCATACTTTTGCTGAGAAAGTACTATACCCTTTTGTGACATTATAATTTTAATTCCGAGGAAGTACTTCAATTGCCCCAGATCCTTAACTTCAAATTTCTCTCCAATCCTTTTCTTCAGTGGTAAGATCTCCTCAGTTTCGTCTCTAGTAATTATAATATCATCAACATAGACTGCAAGAACAGTGGTACGAGTCTTAGAGTACCTGTAAAACACAATATGATCTCCATTGTACTACCTCTACCCCATACCAAAGACTGCAAGCCTGAATCTATCAAACCATGCTCTCGGAGACTGCTTTAGCCCATACAAAGACTTCTTCAATTTGCATACCTTCCCCGTTGCTTGTGAATTAGCAAAGCCTGGTAGAATCTCCATATACACCTCCTCCTAGAGATCCCTGTGCAAAAAGGCGTTCTTGACATCTAGCTGATGTAGTTTCCAATTGAAGTTGGCAGCACATGGTACCAACACTCGCACAGTACTCATCTTTGCGACTGGAGCAAAGGTCTCGTCATAGTCGATACCATAAGTTTGACTAAAGCCTTTAGCAACTAATCTGGCCTTGTATCTGTCAATCTTGACCTCTGGAGTCTGCTTAACAGTATAAACTCATTTATATCCAATAGCACGCTTCCCAGCTGGTAGTGGTACCAACTCCCATGTGTCATTCTTGTTCAAGGCCTGAAGTTCCTCCTATATGGCACTCAACCACCTAGGATCTTGCTTAGCTGCCTGCCAGTTGTTAGGTATAAGCACCGAATCTAATATTTCAAGGAAGGACTTATATATAGGTGTAGTGGATGCATATAAAATATAATATGCAATATCAGTATCCTTGTCATGCCCCGATCTCCTACAGGAACCGGCGCCCCCGCTGGGCATGAATCACCGTGCCAGTGCTCCCGCGGGATGATCATTTCCATCGGAACGTGTTGTCATACGAGCCTGGGGTTGCGCCCACACAAGGCAACATCGTTAAAGTTGTGGCTATCATCAAATCGATCGAGTACGCAGCGGAGGGACAGTGTTGCAAACAATAATTCATCTGAGTAAATAAGGCAAATCAAGGTATGCAGTTCTCTGAATACAATGGCATCGTTCCATATATTATGTCTCTTTATACAAAATGAGCTCAAAGCAATCGATACGGCTCAAGGCATTGAAACCAAAATTTTGTTTCTGGGGATGAGGCACGGGTATCGCTTCCTCGGACGATCCAGCACCTGCGAACAAGTAAACTGTTGGTGGGTCAGCACTTTGGAGAAAGTACTGGTGAGTCTAAAATCAACGAACATAAGCAACATTCACTAAAACAAACACTAAGTAAGAATATGATAAAATATTATATTACTAGTGATCTTTCTAGTTTTACCTAGGTTCATTGCATGCAGCACATGAACAAAGTCTTATTACTTCTTTTGGAAACATCTTTGAAAACAGAGTTCATGTTCGATTCATAAGCAAACAGGCAAGACAAGCAGTTCATGTACGATAAGCAGAATCATTTACTATCTCTGGTGCACAGCGTATCTCGTGAGTCATATCATTTCTTAAAATACTCTAGCATACATCTAGTAGACTATCTTCCTAGCATCTCTCTCTTTCTCTTAGCAATTATCATCTTATCATGTGAATGATATTGAAGCATATAAGAAAACAAGACTTCTCTATGAAAGTATTCAATATAAGAGAGCATGCTCGATATCACGCATATCACTTATTTAGTGATTCTTACCCTTTTTGTCGAGCGGTTATCCCTACAGCAGACATACAAGTTAGCAACAATTTGCATAAATATATATGTATAAGGTTCTTTTTCTCTGTCTGTCTCTGCAACAAACAGTTAGGTATGCAAGAAGGCTGAATCCTAGCATGCGACCTAAGTATATGATGGTCCATGAGTATACTTCCTCAAGATTAGAAGCCTTGTTATCACGGTCCAGCACTGCACTAATGTATGCTAGGCTCGCTGATATACTTAGCTGCTTTGACACGTAGTGAACCAGCTATCTAATATACATGAATATCCCCTGATCGCGAAGACTTCTTTGCCTCATGTATTCTTCTGATCCCTCCAGGACGAACGATCTCCAGTGCCCTAGAAAACTGTTCGTAGGATGATCCTTGTGCATAAGTTATCTAAGACCAATGCATGAATTAATGCAACTTTATCAGATAAACTCTATATGGATGCAGCAGGTCAATAACAAGCATATATTCAATCTCTTCTCTCTATCTCAGTGCGGGCAGGCCGCCATTTCTATCTCTTATGCAGACTGGCTGCCATTTCTCTGATACCGTTCAAGCATTTCGATAACTTCCATGGAAACATATAACACTCTCTATTTAAGCAAGCAAGCATGGAAACAGTTCTCTATCTCTTTAACTAAGCATGCAGTTCTACTCTTTCTTTAGCATATGCGATGGAAATATATAAACATATATTTCTCTCGTCTATTAGCATGACAGAGGTTCGTTCGATAGCGGTGTCCGTGTAACTAAGCATGTAACATTTCTATCTTTTCTTAGCATGGCAATGGTTCTATCTCTATCTCTTCTTTAGACAAGCATTAAAGTTCTCTAGTTAGGCAAGCAAGTTCATTTCAATGACAAGCTATACGAGTTCTCTTATTAAGCATGCAGAGGTAGGTTCTATCATTCTTCTAATGAAACTATCTTCTTAGAACAAGCATTCAAAAACTCAGATTTATTATTAAGGCGTGCAAGAATCAGAGAATGAAGTTCTTCTCACTCACATAGATCAATCATCTTGTGTTTCAATCGGGAACTCTCCGAGAAGGCTTTCACTCAAGCCAACAAAATGATATCTCTTGTACATAGTGCCTACGCAGAGCGGAGCACTACATACCAAAATTAGCTAGAGGTTTTTTATCATTGACTCTAGAAGTTTTATGAAGCAAGATATGAGGATTAGAAGTATCATTGGAGAAATTGTTACCAGGTGACTCAGATGGAAGGGCCGAAGAAGGTCCTGGATAAGAGGAACTTGGGACATCAGCATTTGTGCGTACTAGTATAGGGACATCAGGAGGAAGCTCATGCTACTCATGCTTCTCCTGCTGCTCCTATTGCTGCTGCTCATGCTTCTCCTGCTATTGCTGCTCATGCTCCTTATATACTCTCAGCTTCCCCTGACTGTCGGCTCTACTTGAGATACCATCACTCCTCGGTGACTCAAAAGGACATGAAATCATATCAACCACGATGCCACTCTCATTCTCACCCTCTCTACTAGCATCAGTAGGGCCATCCTCGAACAAGGAACTTAACTCCATCTTCTCCCCATAAAATGGTTTAAACTCCTGAAAGGTCACGTCCATACTGAAAAAAAATCTTCTTTATGTGAGACACCAACATTTGTATCATTTCTGACTTGGTGAGTAGCCCATAAAGATACATTTAACGGCTTGTGGATCCAGCTTTCTCACCATCATTCTGTGATCTCGCACAAAATATGTACAACCAAACACTCTGGGAGGAATAATAAAAATATTAGAGCCCAAGATCATCTCACATGGTATCTTTATCCCTATTACTCTTGATGGCATCCTGTTGATTAGATAAGCTGATGTCATAACAGACTTACTACACAAAAAATTTGGCACATTTATTGTCAGCATAAAAAATATGCCACTTCTAGTAGATGCATGTTCTTGCATTCAACCACCCCATTCTGAGCAAGAGTGTTTGGGCAAGTAGTTTGATAAAAAATTCTCAGACTAGAGATGAAATTAGCAAACTCCTTGTTGGTTTAATCGTCCCATTTTCTGTTCGGAGAATCTTCACATGTACTCCAAACTGGGTCTTCACATATGCTGAGAAGTCTTGAAAATATTTGTACACCTCAGATTTCTGCTTCATCATGTAGATATATGTCATATATTAGTAGCAATCAATGAAGGTAACAAACTATCTGAATCCATTGATAGAAATAGTAGGACGCGGTCCCCAAACATCAGAATGAACAAGTGCAAATGGCTCAAAACTTCGAAGACCAACCATTTTATAAGTATAACGTGTATGATTTTCAAGTTCACAAGCATTACAAAATAACCTTTTTTGTCTACTTTATTCATTATCTCAGGTTCTAACTTATTCAAACTATCAAAAGATAAATGCCCTAATCTGCAGTATTGGAGCATTGCTTCTCTCTCTGGACCTCCACTAGTAGTAGCAACAAGCATTGCAGCCTCCCGGTCCAAGTACTAAAGACCGTCACTCCTGATGCCAGTCCCAAGACTCTTCCCCTTGGCCTTCTCCTGGAAATAACACATATCACGATCAAAAAGAACAGTACAATTCAATTGATCAATGAGAGAGCTAATAGAAAGTAAGTTAACCGAAAATGAAGGAACATGCAATACAGATGATAGGGTAACATATAAAGTACAATGGACCGAGCCAGTACCATAATGGGTTGGGATGTACTATCAGCATTCTGAACTATCTCGGGATGCATATGCTTGCTCGAATAATATAATACAAACTAACTAGATGCACCTGTGATATGCCTAGATGCACTGAGTCTATGATCCAACCAGTATGAGATTTAGTGGATGCAAGTGCCTGAACCGGAATACCTTTGTCCATATAAGAAGTATAACCACTAAAGTTACCAAGGTATATAGTGTTTTCCAGATCTTGAGAGGCCAGTCCCTTGCCCTTAGAACTCTCAACATGAATCTTGAACTAACGTAGTTCCTCCAGCTCTATCATCTCAGGTCTAGTTATTTCAGTAGTGGTCTCTTCTGTTACAGCTAGGTGAGCAACTCCTTGGCCTTTGCGTCCCCTGCCTCCTTAACCTACACATCCACCTCTCTATCTTCTGCCTCCTCGGCCATGACCAGAATTGTGGGATTGAGGAAAATTGTAGCTGAGGTACCCTTTCTTTCTGCAATTATAACACTCCCTGTCATCGCTGCTGGGAGCACTAGGAACCACCAATGCAGAACGAACAGCTGGCGAGGTCTCACCTTTCATCACCTTCTGTCGGATCTCCTCTTGCTCCATCGATGCAACAGCCTCATCCAGGGACGAAAAAGATGCTAGATGACACATGATTCGTGTCCTCCTAGACTCAAACTGTGAGTTCAGACCCTTGAGAAAATGAGCCACACGACTATGTTCAAATTATTATTTTCTAAGGAGAACATCTGTCAGATTTTGCAATGATAGCGGATCATAGTAGTCCAAGTCCGCCCATAAGTAACGTAGATCCGCTGTATACTGGAGTACTGTCTTCTCCCCCTGTATGGTAGAATTAATATTTTCTTCAACTTCCATCATCATCATGACACTCCCAGCTCAAGTGTATATCCCAGCCAATGTCGTTCAAACATTAAGCTGTACTGTAGATCGACTCCACCATCCCATCTATGGATGAAGATACAGAAGTCAGCAGCCAAGAAACCACCAGAGAATTAAGGTGACTCCATATGATTCACTCATCACTCATCTTATACTTTGGCTCAGTGCACTATCCATTCACATATTTCTCAAGTCCCTTAGTCCGAAGGTTCAGCAGCGCCCTCCTAGACCAACTTAGGTAGTTTCTCATCCCCTCAAGTTTGATGTTATTGGGCAGGAACTCTATCTCCTTTATCACCTGCGATAATCTGGTTCGGACACAACTGCCTTACTGGATGAAGGACCCTCAAATTTGGCATGAAACACCCTGGCCACCCCCCTCCAGTACCTCTTTCAACTCCTGACTAGTCATAGGTGTTCCCATCTCCACAGTTGCACACAGGGACGAGGTCAAACGTAACTCAAACACATATCTTGCGCCTACATGCGATTATGACTTTCTCCATCTATCTGTACACTCCAAACTTATGTGGCATGAGAAATGCACGATGGATAGAACTTGCCGGAACAAGGGCTAGAAATTGAGATTTGTGCAAAACTTTCAAGAAAGTATGCTATCTAATCTCAGAACCCCCATTGAGATCGAAATCAGAGGATCACACAAGAGTTCCTCTCTAATTATCCATGATCCAACGACGGGTTTAACAACACCCGTAGACAAACCCGCAGGGAACGTCGACAACACCCAAGGGTAGGGGGGTTTCCACGCACAGAGGAATGTGGGGGGAAGGGGGGCTTCCACCCGGGTAAAGGAAGGTGGGGGGGGGGGGGGGGGGAGGATCGGGTGAGAGACAGGCGGAAAGGGAATTCTCCTTGTTTTTTGGAATTTTTTTTTTTTTTGGAAAAAGAATTCAGAGCTTTGGCTCTCATACCATGTAGAGAGAAAATAATTGATTGATTTACTTCCAAGAGAGTGGGTACATATATATATAGGAGGAGGCTAGTCTCCTCCTTATTTTGTATCCGATGTGGGACTAAATAATTCTCCCATAACTCAACAAGGTTCATGATATATCTAATCTATCCATGAAATAGATCACCGCTTCCATCTCATTAGTTGCGATCAATCTTTGACTCGACATTAATCCTTACCGTATCTATTCATCCCATGAATCGATATTATCTCGATTTATCTAATGAATCAATACGATCTTGATTCAATAACCAAGAGCATGCCATACACAAGTAATCTAACTACATACATGCTATAGGTAGAACAACTAATCTACTTAGTTTAGGATTTATCAGCATACATTTGATTGTCTTAACCATACATGCGTCGTATCTCTAATAGTATCCACATGAGTATGATGACCACCTAGTGATTCAAGTCATGAACTCCTTCGTATATTGCGAAATTAGCAACTCGATGTCCTCCAGAGATCCTCCTCGAAGCAACTCTGGAGCCCAACCCTTGTGCAACTATTGTTGCTATCTGCACCGACAGAATCCAACAAAAATACTTGATCTGGTATTTGGCTAAAAATGAGAAAGAGAAGACGTTAGGAAGGGGAGGCTAGGGTTTATAAATAGGTGTTTATACGAGATTATAAGTTATTTTTCAGCAGATCATTGTCCTTATATTGATAAATTTTCTTATGGGGTAGACATGCAATTGTTGGGTCTCCTAATTAGGGTTTGCGTAGGAATCCTAATTTTAACTCAATATGTATTATGGATTCTCCCAGAATCCTCCAAATGATTTTAGACTCTTTTAGGACACTCTATATGCAAATCATATTCCTAATATTATGCTATCACATATTTCCTTTTGTGTTGGCTTAAGAGTTGACATAGTAAATATCTATGATTCATGTGCTAGCACAAGTCAGCATGAAAACTTTAGTCAACTGCTCAAGGGCTAATATATATTCACTACTAAAATAAGTTGAATTAATGACATAGGTAGTGACTCCAAAAACCTGCGTCCCTATCTATGTCATGATTAGCGACTCCAAGCAAAGAAGCCACTTATTGCGTCGAATAGCGACGTGTGTGCGACTTATTTCTGTAATATGGGTTATAACGTTACTAAATGTCTTTAGACGTCGCTAAATCACAACGTTTAGCAATAAATTTTTGTTCAGTCGCATTATCAACGACGTTTAACAACGTCTCAAGTTTGATGTCGCTAATTACTTAATATTAGCTGACCTAACTCCCATAAAAATTTCTCTCTCGATCCCTTTCGAAAATTTGGGTTTTTTTTAGATCCCTCTCCACTCTCCCTCCTCCATCTCTAGGGCACCGACTCCCTCCTCCTCCTTCGTCTCCTCTGCCTCCTCTCCCGTCTCCTCCGACGCAGGTAAGTTCTCCTTCTGCTTTTCCTCCTATTTTTGTCATATTATCGTTATTGTTCTCGAGGATTGTTCGATCGATCGGATAAATAGATTCTTGACACGGATAGAGAAATGGATTGTTATATTATCATTCTGGTTCTTGACACGGACAGTGACTATAGGTTGTGTGAAAAAAAAAGAATTAGGACGAATGGCATGGACACGGATACGGACCATGCCATGGGGCTATTGGCTAGCTAGGCTCCCTACGTACAGATGACGTTGAGCTAGCTGCAATGGGACTCACTGAAACTTAAAATTTTCTTTCAATATAGAGTTTAAGCATTTCTTTGAGAAATATAATACTATGTTCGAGCAGAATTTATATAGACTACAATTTGACCACATTTCTCATTAATTTTTAGCTCTTTACATGGCAAGTGGCCTACTTTCACCCCTTATTATATAAAACCAAGTTAACACAACAAGGTATGCAACTTTAAAACCAGAGATTTAAAGCAAAATAATGTTTTTTTTTTTTTTTGTTGTGGAAGAAAAATGCTGATTGTATAGACAAAAGTATCAATAATGCATGGATGCTCACTGTGTAATCACTTGGATGCTGAACCTGCATATTGTTGAAAAAGAAATTAACATATCCTTGAAGCCAAATCAGTATTGCTTGGAATTCTGTTTTGTTCTGTCACAATGCTATCGGTATTACATGTACAAAGCTAAAAAAAAAAAATTCTTCCAATGCAATGATTAAGAACAACTCGTACTGAATAGTGTTGTTCAAGGAGCTTCTCTTCAGTTTTTTCCTTCTGCGAACGTAAAGAGAAGAACATTTTTCTTGTTGCTTGTTGTAATTTTTATTTTCTTCGGAGCCAGTTTGTAACCTGTTCTTGGTTCGTGCTTCGTTGGAATCGAGAAATATCAGATGAGGAACTCTCGTCTGAATCTCTGATCTCGACGACAACTTGGATTCCAGTAGAGAGCGGACTTTCGGGTCTCGCTAGCAGTTCTGCTATGCTCTGCGTTCTACCATCTTTGATCCATCTCGGAACTAACACTCTACATGATGGAGGCTCTTTCTCCCTTGCGGTGAAAGTCAAGAAAGTTCGACCACAAGTAATTACTGTCTTTGGTACCATATAACTTAGTATGATACAAATATATAAGACAATGAAAGTGATTTAGTAATGCTACACAGAGTTCTATATTTCAAAGACAGTAACCCTTTGCACATATCCATTGTATTGTCATATGATCAATACAATTCATGATACTAAGTTTTTATAACATCTTTGAGAATTTAACCAAGCATTAATTTATAATAATATATGGATCGCTTATATTCTTTTATGTCAAAATCAAATGAGATGTTCAGAAAGTTAATTAAACTGAGAACAGATTTTGCTTCACTTCCTTTTACGGGTGCTGTCTTATTAGTATGATCAAGTCTAATCATTTGTTAAATGAAACATGAAATTCCATGGAGTTGATCATATATAATTAAAAAAAAAAACAATTTCTTCCAATCTCTCTGGAACCATGACAATAGTCCAAAACTAGTCCCATAAGAATAAAACAAAGACAGTGGGAATGGATAAGATGGAATAAAGCTCACAGAAGAACACATCTGTAATCTAGAATATATAGATATGGCCCATATGGGATCTACTAGAGAATAGTTCTTCTATTCTACCATGCATGAATCTGACACGTACCTAAGCTAGTATCTATGTACTAGTCCGCCGGAAGTGTCGATTATCGTGTGCCAAATGTAGGTGTATACCGTTATCTCCCTCCTCCAATATATAAATAGCCGATACCAGTTGTTCTCTAGCACCACCAAATCACGGCATCGAGATGAGCTTCAGGAAGCCCGAACCAGTGCCTTCCGGTCAAGGCGGCATCGAGATGAGCAGGAAGCAGTTCATGGAGTGGCTTGACCGAGACGGAGACGGAGACGGGCGCATGATCAGCAGGCAAGGGCTGAGCGACGCTCTCCGCGACCTGCGGTTCTACTACACCAGGCGGAAGGCGTGGAGAGCCGTGGTACACTATGGCAATCTCGAGGTCGAGGAGCTCATCAAGTATGCAGCGCAGCACTGGGGGATCATTGTCACTTAGGCAAACAGTACTGATCTAGTGTTTTCAATATATATATATATATATATATATATATGCTTGATCTGCTAAAATAATGTAGCTATATATGGACCAGGCCGGTCTGTCTTGTTTTAAGTACCAGATAATATAAGTTTTTGTATATATATATGCTTGATCTGCTAAAATAATGTAGGTATATATGTACCAGGCCGGTCTGTCTTGTTTAGTACCAGATTATATAAGTTTGTGTATGTCGCTTAGGTTTTTCACTAATGTACCAAGGACTAAGAGCAGTTATATGTGACAAACTTGAATTTCTGTGCCTAATTTTCTTAGTCAGCGAGAGTACGTTGTATTTTTTCACGACTCTGAACCAGATTCCTGTTGGTGTTGGACGGATTTCCAACTTAATGTGGAGAACATTCGGAAGCATAACGAGCACTATCCGTGTGTATTGCAGAAACTCGGGGAGTCAAAGGTGACAAAGTCGCCATGTTAGAGAGTGTGTTAGGATATTGAAAAACTTGTATCAGTGTCAGCAGTATACTGTTTGTACACCCAATGGTAGAACCACTTATGGGTTGGGGTTTCCTAGGGTGGAATTCTTCTTTAATATTTGGCTAAATTACAACTTGATATTCTCAACTATTCAAAATGTTTAACATGATACCTTCAATTTTAATATGTGCTAACTTAATACCCTCAACTATATAATAATTTTCATATTGATACCAAATTTTTTTTAAAAAGACAAAACTTCACCTCCCCTTCCTTCTCCGGCCAACCCCTCCCCCCCCCCTTACACCCACCACACCCCGGCCACGCCAACCCCTACGCAACCCCGGCTCCCTCATGCACCTCGCTGCGCCACCCAGTGCCCGGGATCACCTGCTCCGTGCAGCTCCGTGTCAACCCATGACGCGCCCCACGCCCCCTCACGACCTCCCGTTGCACGCACCGCAGCCCCGTGCATCTTCCGGCGACTTCTCCCGCTGTTGCTTGCTGCTACAACCGCCACCTACTGCTGTGCCCCCCCCCCCCCCCCCCCCCCCCCCCCCCCCCCCCCCACACACACACACACACACACACACCCCTCCGGTCGCCGGAGAGGGAGGAGGGGTAGCCGGAGAAAGGGAGGGGAGAGAGAGAGTAGAGAGGGATAATTTGGTCTATTTTTTAGGGTATTAAGTTAGCACATATCAAATTTGAGAATATCAAGTTGAACATTTTGAATAGTTGAGGGTATCAAGTTATAATTTAGCCTTAATATTCTTTCCATGTTTTCTTTCATATAAATTAGCAACACCCTAGCCTATTCTAGCCCACTCCAACTTAAATTTCTGGTTTCACTCTTAGGTATTGTCATGTCCCGATTATGCCAAACAAAAAGTAGCCACTGGACCTGATGTTGTACAAGTCTATATTGTACTTGTACAATTAATGCAAGAAGATTTACAATTAATCTTGTCTCTCGAAACAACGACATTGCAGCAGAATAAACATAATCATATTGAAGTTAATAATAATAATAATAATAATAAAATTAATATTAATAATAATATTAATATTTTTAATTATTAATTTATTTTTATTTTTAATATTAATTTCAATTTCAATTTCAATTTCAATGTCAATTTTGATATTAATATTAATATTAATATTAATATTAATGTTAATTTTAATTTTAAAAGTTGTCATATTAGTTGCCATATTAATCGCCACGTCAACTGCCACTTAAGGAAAGATGGTTCGGAGAGACACTTTTGGCGGAATAAAAAACATTAATCTAATAAAAATGCCTAACAATCTAATATTTTGCAGCAGAAATGCCAATCGTCTAGTATTTTTAGGATATAAAAAATTAGTGGAAACGATATACCACTACCAAAATACAGTGATTTAGCGACGGTCAATATCCGTCGCTAAGTAGCGACGGTTCACCGTCGGTTGGACGACCAATAACCACCAATTGCGAATTAAATAACTATTCGTCGCTAGGTCGTCGCCAATTAGTTGCTAGATCGTCACCAGTTTGTGCGGTCAACCGCGGGGAACAACGCGGGTAAACATTGCGACGGTCTGGGGATGGATATTGAGTCGCAGATACGTCTCCTAGATAGTTTAATTGTGACGACGGATTTGGATGCCGCATATCCGTCGCCAAGTACTGCGCCCCGAGGTTATATTAACTAGGCGGTCGATCAAATTTTTATTTCGATCGACCGCGCCTCTCTCTCCACTCCTCCAGTCCCGTGCTCCCCTCCGGCCCATACTTTCCTCTCCTCCGCTTCTCTCTCCTGTGTTCCCCTCTCCTCCTCCGGCCCGTGCTTCCCTCTCCTCCGCTCCCCTCTCGCCATGGTTCCTTCTCCTCCGCTCCACTGTAAGTCTTCCTCCCCTCTCCTCCCTCTGTTTTTCTCTTCGGTTTGCACTATTATTGCCCACACTCTAGGGTGTACCATTTGGAAATAATTTATGTGATAATTTCTTGTTATCACTCTATGTGTTTGTGTTATGGCTTATGTGTATTTGGGGGATGACTGTTGGAGGCTCGGTTTAGGCCTTGTGTAGTGAGTATTTGGGGGGAGTCGGGTTCAGACAAGGGGTACAGTGCACTTGGGTACTACAAGTGCAGACCTATGCATATGTGTGCACAGGAGAAGAGGGGAACAATGCTCAGTCAGGCAGTTGGTTAGGTACTAGTTGGGGGCACTGGCTTGTTGATTGCAGTGGTGTCTTAGATCATAGTGTATCAGATCTTAATGACGAATTATTGTGATGTATCAGTGGTAGAAGGGGGTGCAAAGTCAGTTAGATGTAGGGCTTGGACGGTGAGGTTTGAGCAAGTGCTCTGTGAGTGTATTAGTAGTATAATACATGTGAAGGAGAAGGACGGGGAGGATAGTACTCAGGTTGTGTGTACAAGCTTGGAACACGGGTTCCAATTAAGTGCAAATGCACTGATGTAATGGGAGAGGAGGAGATCTATGATACCCTCTAACTATAGGATACTCCCATGATACACATTCTCTTCATCCCCAAATAAAAGTAAAATTATAAGAACACAACTAATATATACACAAGAGTTTAGATAACACAATTAATAGCTCCTATAAATTGATATATAGAATTTGGATTACTTCCTTAGGAGGCAAGGACTTGGCCCAATAACGCAAGGCATAGTCCATGCAACCATTTGACTGGCGAGGTAGAGACCATCCAGTCATAGATAACATTGACTGTCCTTCGGCCCCTATCCCTCGGCAATGATGATACCACAACCCATCACTATATTTTATATTGTGAGCTGATGTCTGAGCATTATATTATGTCGGTTCATCTTAATTCTGTTATATACTTCATATACTAAATTTAATATGAACATATACTACACTAATGTACAAAACTTAGATGATTCACATTAATATATGCTAGAATAAATTTTGGGTAATGTTCTGAGCCATTGATATCCGAATTCTATGTCGATACTATGCGAAAAGGCATCATATTAAATAAATGTCGATGTTATAACTTTCATAGAGGTGGTGGAGAATACAAAAAATCCTCAACAGGTGACACAGATATTCATATTGAATAGCGAAAAAGGTTTTTCATAGGTGATGGGTCAAATCGGATTCCTGTCGATACATTTTCTATCGACAGGATTCCGACATGACCTACCGATTATGGAAAACTTTTTTTTGTCTAATCTGTTTGATGTGAAGCTTTGTTTCACATGTTTCTCTACTTTCTGCTTTGGTAGAACACAAAGTATGAATTACAATGCTTTTAGAATACCCATATAATGTCGTATGTACATCTAATGTCGTATTTATCGAATATGGGCCCGGAGTATCCGAATTTAGAGTATGATGCTAGTGGTCTGTATATCCCCCGACCGGGTGGTCCTCCGACACAACCAGAGAGACCGGAGGGACAGTTCAGAAAGAAGCTACCACGGCCCCTACCTTAGATCCTCCGACACAATCAGAGAGACCTGTAAGTAAATTTATATGTTTCATCTGATGCAGTTAATTTCATATATTTCATTTATTTATTCAACTAAATAATCTAGCATTATTTCTTTGTAGGTTTATTCCCTATAGTGCTACTCCAGCACTTGGGGAAATTATTAGTAGGAACTACCACGGCCCCTACCTTAGATTCTCCGATGTGTCGCCTGACATGCAGTATATATTGCTTGACCAGATAAAGGTATATATGATCTTTTCTATTATTATATTTATTAATTAATTTTTAATCTATTTATATTAATTGTTAATTGAATTTGTATGTCAGAAAATCTACTGGTGGCCCGAGCATCGCGATACGGAGACAAGGAAGACATATCGTGGCGCTTTTAGCAAGAAGATGCGGGATGCGAAGGATAATTTGCAAAAAAGGATAAATGCAAGAAAGCGAAAGAAACCCAAGATCCGTGATGATTTTTGGGAGAAGATACAGAAGGAGCTCGATACTCCTGAATTCAAAAAGAGGTCCGAGCAAGGAAAGAATGCGCGATCTCATAGGAGTTTGCATATTGGTGGATCCCATCGCTATTATCACGCCCCAGTCCTAAAATACGTAGGACTAGGTATACATAGCATGACATCCATATATATATGGCAACTCCAATATGTTAGAAAACCATAACACATACGTACGTTGTATTATGAATAATAATTCGCAAGTGCTGCATATATTGTCAACACATGTCACTGGCAACTATATCTCATCCACAAACACAAGTAATGAAGTACCAAAATAAATAACTCAAAAGTCTAAAGTATGAAGTAGTAAAAGAAATAATAGTCGGGTGGAAACAAATCCACTACCAATCAACTATATCAACTAAAATGATAAAGGTCATAACTCCAATATGAAATAAAATGTTAAATAAAGAGAATAACAGCAAAGAATCCATCAGCTATGAGGTAATCATTGGTACTCAGAGGGTAAGACCTCCTCAACCAAAAATAATGCGTCAGGTCTCAGTCCGTACTCCTGCGGACAATCCCAATCATCTATACTTGGAAAGGGACCAGGTCCTCAGAGGAACCTAACAAGATACATAGAAGTAAGATATATAAACTGTAGTAAGTAATTAAATATGCAAAGGATTTTTTAACCACCTAAAGTGCAAATTTAGAAGACACCTTCGTGCGTATGAGTGGGATTGTTGGCTCATGTACATATAATAACAAGGTATCTAATAATATCATCATACCAAGTTCCATCTGGAGACTTGGCTCACCGATTGGGCTATCTCATACACATAATGATTGTCTTCCCCCACATCCCCGTACTGACCAAGTCGCATACACAATATGTCCAGTGTTGTAACTGTATGAGTCTCTAATACACTAATAATAACAGTTACGTTCTAACCGTTGCACATTCCAAACGTATCGAAGGCCAGTTGAATATGTCAGTTCGTGTCCTATAATGAAACATCATGTCATGTGTGTGTCACGACCAAAGGAGATATAAAAATATCCTACAATCAAGAGGTAGTCTACTAAAACTAAGTCAACATGCATAAAGACGACGAACACCATCGTTTTCACCCAAGTCAACTTAGATGCATAGTTTATATATAAAATAAATATAGAATAATAAAATAAAATGATGAAATAAAAACAAACGGACAGTAGATATAGCAAGGTATCTTGTCTGGTGTCCGAGCTGAGTTTAGACAATGTCCTGGTAGTGAATACGTCAAGTCAACAGTAGCATAAAGAGAGAAAGATGTACGAACGTCTCCAGATACTGAAATAAACATCACCAACATTCCAGGAATAAGTGACATAGTCAGAAAACACTATCCTTTCGTCCAATTTGACACAGGGGCAAAACAAAAATTTTGGATCAAAGCGGGATCCACTTGTAGGCCACTTTGTACCAAAAAATGTGCCAAGGCTAAAGGTCTCTAAATTGGATAAATTATAGGTCAAAAAAATTGTAA
The DNA here is from genome assembly GCA_036927795.1 of Iris macrosiphon. Lineage (NCBI taxonomy): Eukaryota > Viridiplantae > Streptophyta > Magnoliopsida > Asparagales > Iridaceae > Iris > Iris macrosiphon. The sequence continues at coordinate 41,331 of JAYESA010000828.1, forward strand.
ATGATGATATGAACTCAAAGGTATGTCCAGTTTGGAATTTTGGTGAGCCGATCACAAAATCGCTCGTCAAGTCAAATCGTTGGTCCCGCAAAAAGGTGATCCTTCGACTGACTCGGAATCAAGAGAAACTTGGTTCACAAAACAAGTCAGATGTTGTGAGTCCAATGGCGCAAGTTTTGTGGTGATCCGACGAGCGTACACAAACTAATAGGATAATTTGCAAAATAACGATATAGAAGATTTTTTACAGATACGGGTTGATTTCGGCGTGCACACACGTCGAAATCAACTTCCGCAAAAGTTCACAAGTTTGTGTTTGCTGTATGCACCTTTCGGTGCAAGTAAATCGCGACGAGGTGTGCCGGTTTGGCGGGACCTACCCCTTACCGAAGGATTTTATTGTTTTTAAAAGTAATTTTTTCTAAAGTTTATCACAGTTTTTAATATAGTATTTATGAACGAAAATACAAATAAATTATATTATTGCAAAGTAGTTCAAGTAGGCTACAGGATTGTTCAAATATATTTCAAAAATATATAATACTCTATTCACAGGGAGCCTTCCAACCAGGGTGGTTGGATGTGCATGGTCGGGTTTTGTGTATATTCAGAAAGTGATTTCTCGGGCTTTTGTACCCGATTTTCAGGTGTTTAAACCTTCATTTTTTTTCTCAGGAAACTACTGATTTGGGAAGAGGGTCAACTAGGCTACATGTAGGATCAAGTAGATCCAAATTTTATCGATCGTGTTGAAAGAAAGAGGACGGAGAAGGGGGGTACCTGGCTGCATTTGGGAAGAACATAACCTCTATTATGTTGGCAGATGCGACGACTCTGGCATATTTTGAGGCATCAGGGTCATTGAAAACTGGTCGGGAACGATGGAGGAGCGGTCGCTCGAACCTGGGGAAGAGTCTGAGGTCGCTCACGAGCTCACACGGCTAGGTTTCGTCGAGAAAAAAAGGTTTTGGGAACCCATGGGTCGGTATATATATACATAGAAATTCTCTATCCCATTTGATTTGGATTTCGATTAGGATTAGGTTTAGATGGTGGAGAATCAGATAGGGATTAAAATGAATCAAATTTGAAAGGATTTGGTTGAGATTTGGGTGGGATTTGAATCAAGGAGGGGTTTGAATTATTTTTTATTTTTTTTGCTCTGTTTGTGTACAAACGCGTGTCTGGAAACACATTGTGCACGGGTGAGGGAAGACATTGTGCACAGTTTTGAATTTTTCTTTTCTTTTCTCCTAATACTTATGCATACATATCTATATATACTTAAATCTAGTTTCCTTAGACTATTTTCCTCTAAATTATTATTATTATTATTATTATTATTATTATTATTATTATTATTATTATTATTCTATTTTTTTGTTTATTCAACTATTAGAGATAATAATAGTTACACTATTTTTATTTATAATTAATAATAAATTCTAAAAAAATTAGGTGAGGTTACATTCTACCCAACTTACAAGAATTTTGTTCTCAAAATTAAAGATAACATACGATCGATGAATAATAGAGACAATATAGTAGAGAAAGGTCAAGTACGAAAATCATGTCCTGCGGTAGAGGAGTGTCAAGTAAGAGATATCGTACCTCAACTTGGAATATATATATATATATATATATATATATATATATATATATATATATATATATATATATATATATATATATATATATGAATCATGCATAAAATTCTAAGTGTCAGTCTGGTCTCCGTAAGTAGGGTAATATGGCACAAATGAGTTTTAGTACAAGAAGAACTTGCACATGGGATCGAGGATGCGAAGAATGCGATATGGAAGGTGAGTAACCCAAGGAAACGAGGTATTGATAGAAAAGAGTATACTACTACTGCTAGCCGTGTCATCTACCAGTCTCGTGGGTATGCTACTTAGTTAAAATATCAACATATCCTTATAGTTGTTAAACCACCATATTACACAATTCCACATCTATATATACTCACAAAATTATGTGTCATAAGGGGTATAGATTTAGTACTATCCATATGTCCAAATTCTATCAAGCACGAGCGTTCATTTTTATGAAATAGGGAAAGACAAAAAACAATAATAAAGAGTTCAAGGAAGACGTGATCGAATACAAATGCGAGGTTCAAAGGTGATAGAAGAATTCAAAAGAGTGTTGTCAGGACAGTTGCGGATGAGATACTATTTTGATAGATTCATATTCATGGGTTCATATCAGTACAGTTATATAACCGATACGATATGCTCGGACTTGTCTAGAGGGCAAGTATATTTTTCTAATAAGCTAAGTCAACTATATCTCAATCCACACACTACCAGAAAAAGTCAAATTAGCGACTTCTAAAAACGTCGCTAAATAACCAAAAATCGTCGCTAATTTGGTTTAGCGACGTAATTAGCGACGTTTTAAAGCAGTCGGAAAAAACTAAGTCGCCAAAACAAAAAATATCGCTAAACGTCGCTATGCCGACGTTTTTAGCGACTTTAATGTGTCGCTAAATTTAACGACGTTTAGCGACGCCGTGTCACTAAATAGCGACATTTATTAAAGTCGCTGATTAGCGACTTATATAGCGACGTTACACCGACGTCTTTAATGACCTGGCAATACTGCCATATCAGCAATTTGTGACGTACATCGATATTTTTAGCGACGTCATTAGCGACGTATTTAGTGACTTGTTACAGCATCGCTAATTAGCGACGTAAGTGAACGTCGCTAAACGTCGCTATAAACGTCGCTAATTTTCAAAAAAAAAATAAAAATATATTGCATTTCTGGGTTTACCAACCCCCTTGGGTTCATTATCAGGTATATGATGGTAGTAGAAATAATTAAATAAAGAACACAGTAGCAGCACCAAGGGGGAAATTCTAGTGCACTAGGTAAATACAGGCCAAGTATCGGTCATCAGTTGTAAACCAAAATATGAATAATATAATAAAATTTGAAGAAAAGAAAGCATCCAGCAAATCTCATCATAAACGTAAAGAATATGGCAAATTAATATCCATACAATCGTATCCTAAATAATAATAAAAATATAAATATCCAGTAACTAACTATACTACTGCAGATCTGCAGGAGGCTGACCACCGGTGCGCTTGAAGGATAAGAACTGCTCATACTCGTCCCGTGGAATCGACACCGATGTCGATGGAGAAGGCAGTGACGTCGGTAGAGTCTGTGTCGATGTAGGCGCACCAGGAGGCCGTGCCCGCTCCAAGTCTACTAGTCGCTATTTGTAAGAATCCATGGTAGATAACAATCTCGTACTGCTATGAACTACTAAATCCTGCATCATCGTCAGCCTCTCGCCCATTGATACCTGTGACGCCTGCAGCTCCATGATGTTGCGGTCATTGGAGGCTCTAATATCATTTGTCAAATCCCAGAGCTCCGTCATGCTACGGTCGAGCATATCGAATCGTACGATGAGCATCGGATCGTCTGCCTGTGGCTAGGACCGGGACTGCTCCTCCATCCTTTGCAGCAACTCGTCACGGAGAGACGCAATCTGACGGTCAACGGCCTCCTAGACGGCCTCCTGGACTCTGGCCGACGACTGCGAGGGCTGTGTGGAATGCGCAGCTGTCGGGGAGGCCCTAGATGACTGCGTCGCAACCAGGGCGCCATAGGAGCCCGTACCGTAGTATGTACCCCTCTGGAGACCACCAGCTGCGGTCACCCACAGGTCGTCCGCCGACAGAGCTGGAGCGGGCTGCGACGAAGTACCAGCCTCTCCAAGTGTAGGTGTACTAGCAGTCGTCCGCTCACGCAGCCTAAGATACTCGGCATAGAAAGGTTTGGAAACTCGATAATTGCCTAAGTTATATTAAAATTAACACAAAGTAAAGTAATACTTACATAGGTCTGCGAGGCCCTCTCATCAATGAGATTTCCATCCTTGCGATGGGTGGCCAAGAAGACGGTCACCATGTTGGCATCCTCACCCCTCTATACCTGTTAAAAATATATTATTTAGTACTAAATTTAAATATTTTTTCCTACTACCATTTTATGGTACTTATATTAAAATAATATAATTTAAAAGAAAAAACATACAAAACGACAAAAATGTTCCATCATCGGAATCGAGCCACCACACCACTTGGCAGCATTCCGCCTAGCCGCCTTGGCCTTCTCAGACCTTTCCTTGTAGCTCGGATCGTCGAACCTAGCCCTCATCGCAGTCCACTGCTCAGGCGTGATCCGACCATGGTTCAGTTTTCCAGCACGATCATGAGCCTTCTGGTCATCCAGAGTATCTTGGATAAGCTTGGCGGCAACGGTCGGAAAGAGCCGCTCGATCAACTCGGCCCGGTGCGGAGGATAAAAATATGTTTGCTACAATAAATAATTTAGTAAGTGAGCATCACGGATAAGTTATATAATATTCATAAATTAGAGAATTTATTTAATATACTTTTACCTGGAAGTGCGCAAACCAGAATGCCTTCCTCTCCTCCGGAGCCTCAGAGTAGTTGATCCAAAGGCCACCATAGTTGTTCCTCAGAAATTGGCCCAGGCGTCTCTGAACCGACGATGGACGATATCTATACAGAGATAATAATTTAGAATACTAAAAAAGTCAATATAGGATGAATAAAAAAATACACGATATATATTATACTAAACCATCTAATTGACTTACTTTGTACCGTCGGCCCAAATCTTTGTCCTCGTCTCCTCCGGAGGTGTGCATGGAGGATCTTGCTGATGCTGGGACAACGTGGGCACGACCTCCTCGACATGCTCATCTGTCCCCTTGGTTCCGTCAGCAGGAGGAACGCTGGACGAGGGTGTACTATCACGCCTGCAACTACTCGTCCCAACAGTCAGAGATGTGAGTGATCGATATACTGGAGTACTGGGCGACGATGATCCGGAACCCACAGTAGGCAGTACCGGAGGAGCACTCTGTCTACCTCGGGACCTGCCGAATCCTCCGCGTCGTCCTGTCATATCTGATAACAACATATGATGAATATAGAGAAACACAAATATATAGTACATTCTACAGTCGAAATGTGATGCATATCTCAAAATATTCTACAGTCAAAATATAATACATATATTCGTTAATGGAATATATTTTACAGTCAAAATATAGTTACATTCTACTTTGTCAATTTTCCAACCTTGATCTACATTCTACAGTCAAAATATAGTTATATTCTACATGCAATATATTTTATTTTCAATCATCTTCAGAAAATTCATCTTGTTCGCCTTCCTCGTCCTCCTCTTCCTCTTCCTCTTCCTCGTCTTCACTTTTATCTACTTTGTCTTTCTCTTCGAATAATTCTATATCTTCTACATTATTACTCGTGTAATGAGTAACTTCCGTTGAGTCCACATCTACAATATTTGTTACAAGAGGTAGATCGTCCTCCTGATAAGCTATTTCGTCATTATCAAAGGTATTTCTAGCTTTAGTCTTGCATACTGCCCACTAATCCGACCTCTCTGTCCCCCGTCTAGGATAAGTTGTGAAGTACACGAGCTGAGCCTGACTTGATAGGACAAATGGTTCGTAGCCTTGATATCTACGCTTGTAGTTTATATCCACAAGGCCATGCTTGTCAATTTTCCAACCTTGATCTTGAATCGGATCGAACCATTCAAACCTGAATAGCACGATATTAGCAGGTTATGTGCCATAATTATATGTCAACTCCACAATCTCTCGTAAGATGCCAAAAAAATCATTGTCCGGATTGACGTCTTTGTAGTTCAAAGATTTGATACACAAATAACTGTTTTTCGTGGAATCAAGATCCAGAAAGTTGTCTCTGATAGGAGCATTTGTTGACTTGAACCTGAACCCATTCACACAGAAACTTGGCCATATTTTTACGGCATTAATTAGTCCCTTGGCTAAAGTTCTAATAGATTCTGTCTCAGGTGTTATTAGACGATCGACTTAAATACCAAAGTAGCGATAGTAAGTTATTTGTTTTGCAAGTGCAAAAATAAAAAGTAATTACCAAGCATCTTACATATACGCTCAACCAAGAAGAAAAATGGCATCTCATATCTTGTTCTACTTCTTCGTCTGTTATGTAGGGTCTAACCGACCTCAACTCATCATTATATGTGCTAAAAAACAATGAAGCAACTGCTGATTAGTAGCATAATAGTATCTTATACTATTACATTGAGATGATATAAACGTGGACGTATTAATTACTTACCCCTCTTGCTTCTCCATTTCATCCTCGTCGTAATTGAGTAATATATACAATTGAGCAGCCCTTAGCTCATCGTCATTCAAATATCTCTTCTTTATTTTTCCCGAAGGCTTTCCGAACGCATTGAATACTTTGAGTATTACATCATTAGATTCCTGATATGCGTCGTCGTTTCTCGGAGCTTTCGTCCTATTAGTAGCAACATGTGGTTTGAAATACGTCGAGCAAAAGTTTGTAATCTCCTCGAGAACATAAGCTTCACAAATAGAGCCCTCAACCCATGCCTTATTTTTCACCTTTCTCTTTAGGTGATTCAGATTCCGCTCGAAGGGGTACATCCACTGATAACCAACAGGACCACCAACACGTGCCTCATAGGAAAGATGAATTGGCAAATACTCCATAGAGTCAAAGAATCCAGGAGGAAACACCTTCTCGAGCTTACATAGTATTACCGCAATGTCCTTCTCTTGCTTTTCTAGACGATCGACGAGCAACTTAGTACAACAAAGATCTCTGAAGAATATGCTCAGCTCTGTCAATGGATCCCAAACAACCTGCGGTAAGAATTCCCGAAATACAATCAGAATTAACCTCTCCATAAATACGTGACAATCGTGGCTCTTCATACCCACCAGTTTGTTCTCCTTGAGGTCGACGCATCTTCTCAAGTTTGACACGTACCCATCTGAAAACTTTAGACCCTGAATCCACCTACAAAGTCTACCTTTATCCTCTTTCTCCAGTAAAAAAACTGACTTAGGTTGCTTTAACTTTCCATTCTCCTCCTCTATCAAATGTAATGCAGGACGTCTACATATTTCTTCTAAGTCCAACCTGGCCTTCGGATTATCTTTCGTCTTCCCCTTTACCTCTATTACAGTATTAATTATGTTATCAAACACATTCTTCTCGATATGCATGACATCAAGGTTATGTCTGATCAGATTGGTGCTCCAATATGGTAGATCCCAGAATATACTCTTCTTCGTCTAGTTATGGGTGCGACCAAATCTGTCACACTTGTACCCCTTAGCAGGCTCTTTGATAGCACTTGGTAAATCTTTTACCTCTTTTCATATCGTGCATCCGGGCCACCTTGGCAGTGGATTGGCCTTCTCTACAACTCCCAAACGAAAAGCATTCCGGTTCCTCCGGTACGGATGATCCTTCGGCAAAAATTGTCGATGACAATCGAAGAAGCACGGTTTGCCTCCGTGTTTCAAACGGAAAGCCTGAGTACGGTCCATACAATACGAATATGAGAGACGACCATGGGTGCTCCATCCCGATAATATTTCATAGGCCGGAAAGTCGTTGATGGTCCACATAAGTGCTGCCCTCATCTAAAAATTCTGCTTTCTAGAAACATCGTACGTGTTGGCACCTACTTCCCACAGCTGATTCAACTCATCTATCAAAGGCTATAAATACACATCGATGTTCCTCTTCGGATTGTTCGGACCCGGGATAATAAGGGTTAGGAACATATACGGAGTCTTCATGTACATCCAAGGCGGTAGATTATACGGACTGACGATCACAGGCCAACACGAATACTGGGAGCCCGAAAGTCCGAATGGGGTAAAACCGTCAGAGGAGAGCCCCAATCTGACATTACGTGCTTCCTCGGCAAAATATGGATACTCTCGATCAAAGTGCTTCCATACTTCTTCATCGGATGGATGATCCAATACTCCTTCGATCTGTTTTCGCCTGTGCCAACTCATATTTTCTGCAGTCTCCTTAACCATAAACAACCGCTGCAACCGCGGCGTCAAAGGCAAGTAGTGCATCGAATCGGTAGGCCTCATTGCACCGACAGACTTTCCTCTAACAGTGGCCTTGTAGCGATCAGCACCACAGAATCTGCATACATCTTCATCCTTGTCGTCTTTGTAGTACAACATGCACCCGTTGCGATATGCATTAATTTTTTTGTATCCTATCCAAAGCGATCTCACCATCCTCTTAGATCGATAGAAGTCTTTAGGAAACTTTGCATCCTCGGACAAGATCTCTATAATCAAATCGAGAAGTCGATTATAGCATTCTTGCGATATGTTAAAATCGGACTTGATGCTCAATAATCTTGTAACTACCTCCAACGGTGAATGATCCTCACAACCAGGATATAGTGGAGTCCTTGTATTCTCCAGCAACTTCATAAACTTTGCAGCATCGACATTCGGTGCCTCCTCAGCTGCGTCATTATTGTCCGAATTGAAACTAGGTCCCGCCGCATCATAATTATCCGGATTGAAACTAGGCCCCGTCGTATCATAAACCATGTTCACCAACCCGTCGTCATAAGCATCGTGGTCATGGACATCCATATACGGCTCCACATAGGGCTCCGACTCCGATGCTAGAGATACAAGTTCTCCGTGCGCAGTCCACTGATAGTAATTCAGCGTGAAGCCCTTCGAGTATAAATGATATGTAACTTCCACTTCTGGATGATATTTTCTGTTGTGATATCTCACACACAGACACTTAATTTTGGTACCGTCCATGAACTGAGGGAAAGCCTTGGCGAACTGCAGGAACTGCTGTACACCCTCAATAAATTTATCCCGCACACCGCACATGTCATCAGGATAACGGTTGTACATCCACGAACGATGACGCAGATAGTAATTCATATCCATTTCTAGATACTTTTGCAAAAATGATAGTATGTATCATATAAATTATTACATACAGTAGTTTATCACCTAACTTCATAACTTAACCGTACTATAAAAATCATAACTGATATAATACATACTTTCATTTATCAAAGTCTAAAATAAGCAATATTCAAAACAACTGACCATTTATCAAAGTCTAAAATAAGCAATACTTTTATTTCATAACTGATATAATACATACTTTCATTTATCAAAGTCTAAGAGCCCTTGAAATGATAAACATGGTTAACTAGTTCATGGTGATGTTTCTAAGCCACTTCTAGATCCATACTAGTTTATACTAGTCAATACTAGGTTAATACCTTGCTACACTATGTCTTCTAGGTCGTAATGGGATATTCTGCTTTGAAATTAAGTACTCTACTATCCACACTGAGAGCCTCTTACCCTTGGCCTGGCACCTTGTACTTCATCCTTATGATTGCTCACTGGACTACAACCCATAGCAGTCACTCCATGATACCACAGTATCAGTTTACTTCACAGCACTTTTGTGCTCTAATTGTGTCACGCCCCAGTCCCAAAATACGTAGGACCAGGAACACGTGACACGCCAGCTACGCATTCGACCAGACTCTGGTATGACTCGAATACGTATAAGCTGTAATATAAAGGGCACTATCTAGATATTCCATAAATGTAAACCTCTATGTCTCAATCCACAATGTACATCAGTATACAAGAAAGAGCTAAATGTGCTAAGGTCGGCCGCCCAATAACACACTAACTCGAATAGACTCGAGAAGAAGTATGAGTCTACAAAACTAGGCTACAACAGCAGATGAATAAGCAATGTAAAATATCCATAATACCGATAGATATAATGTGAGTACCTGGTACCATGCTCGCAAGATATGCCACTCCATCAGTATCTCCAAGTGCTCCGTAATCGTCTATGCTGCAAAACTGGCAGGGAACCAGGTCCTCAGAGGGACGTAACAAGGTACAGAAATATAGCATGCCAAGTAAACAGAAAGTACAAGTGCACGACAGGGTACTCTATCATAACCAACTAGTGTGACACAGTTTAAAGATAACGTTCGACGTGTGGGCTGTCCAAAATAAAACCGTAGCTCCGGACACGGAAACACACGGCACGTACCGCAGCTCCGGGCAAAGAGTCACACGGGTGAAACAGTTACACTAGATACAGGTATCACTAGAAAATACTACATATATATAAGCGCGTGCAGAGTAGCCCAAGCGTCTAGTAACTGTCTTCCCCTTCCCAAGCGGTCAACGATTGTGCGCTGAACCTGAACCTCTATCTAGCAGTCTCGACACACGGAAGATAACTCAACAGACGCGACCCTAAGGTCGTCCCAGTCTCTGGTCATGATGTCAGTATCAGGATACAGGAATCTGGCATGATCATAATGTATGAGTGTGTCCTGGGGTATCGATAAACTCAGGTACGCATATCGAGATACTATGAATCATCCAACAGTCTTCCTAGGATGCTACGACGTACGTCTTCACCCGGTTGTGAACCGGACGCGAAGTACCGAACGTCAATATAACTACGTGCACCATGTACAAAAAGGGCAACAAGTATCTGTAAACTGAAGTACAGGGTGGCAAGGTACACTTGCCTGCGTGCGGCTGTTGATGACGGGGATCCGGTACTGCGTCCAAGTCCTCAGGTCCCGCAATACCTAGAGAAGAGATACAAAATCTGAATTAATAATCTACTTAAGACAGACAGGTGTGCTACACACAGCTACAACTAGACTCAGTCTCAAAAATTATCTAATAATATTATTGTCCTCAATTCATTGTCTCGAGATCCGATATAATACCCATTCTGGAATAATTCACCTGCTTTCCATTTGCCTGTATTTCATAACCTCAATCCATTTTCTATTTATCAAAAAAATACTGGATTTAATTATTTATCCTCAACCATGTATATGCCAACATTTATAAATTAAACCCTAACAACTATGTCTACGTATAATCCTCGAAACACTTACCATCTATATAACCATCAATACTTAACCCTAGTTAACATAAGTCCATATGTATATATCACATCCTCATTCAAAATAAAACTTGAGTATAACAATTCACATATTTTCTTTAGTGCAATTGTTTCACTACACTATCATTTACCATCACTAAACAAACACTAGTAATATATTAAATCTCTTTAAACACTACCTCATCCATATTCATATTTATCATCATTAACCTCAATCATATATTTTATCTATCACAATACTAAACATCTACATATACATACCCACAACCCTAGCTAGCATCACTCACATGTATAAACACCATTATATATAACCAAAACAAATTCTGGAATTTAAAAGAGAGAAAGAGGGAAGTCTTATACCTCGACAACGAGGTGGTGTTGAAGCTGGAGGTCGTGGTGGAGTAGTGTTGATGGTGGTGTTAATAGTGTTGATGGTGTAATGGTGAAGGGAGGAAGGAGGAGTTGGATGTGGGGATGAGGGAGGGGCTGTGCACAGTGGCCCACGGTGGAGGGGGGCTGTGCACAGTGGCCGGAGGGTGGTGGGAGAGGCTGAGGTGGTGGTGGAAGTGTTGTGGTGGTGGTGGAAGAGGTGGTGAAGGAGGTGGTGATGAAAGAGAGGAGGAGAGAAGAAGAAGAGAAGAAAAAAAAAGAAAAGGAGGAGGGAACTCCAACGTTGGAGTGAGGAGAGTGTAAGCCCCTGATTTTTTTCAAAAATATTAAAATTGGATTTTTAGCAATTATTGTAATTTTCTGGGAATTTTCTGTGATTAAAATCAGGGTTCTAATTATTAACTGATTTTTAATTGATAATAAATAACATTAAAATATTATGAAAATAATATTTTTGGGTATAAAATGGAAAACTGGACTTAGGATAATTTTTCTGGAATTTATTGGACCCCGGACCTATTTTTAATTACCTAAAAATTAATTAATTATTTATTTATTTAATTATTTATTATTATTATTATTATTATTATTATTATTATTATTATTATTATTCCAGCCCAGCCCACATAGCCCGGCCCAAACCCGCTCAGCCCGCTCGCCCTATCGGGTAGGGTCGGGTCCGCCCGACCGAACCCGACCCGCACCCGACCCGCTTCTCCCCCACGAACCCTAGCCCCCGCACGACCCGCGCCTGGCCCGATTCCTCCGCCGGCCGCTTCGCCGGAGCCCCCGCCCGCGCCCCTCGCCTCGGCCCCGACTCCTCCGCCACAGACCCCCGTCGACGCCGCTCCTCCACTCGCCGCCACCACGCTCCCCTCCGCCGACGTCGCCACGGCCACCTCCCTCTCCTCCTCTTTCCTCCTCCCCCGCAGCAGCCGACAGCCCGCAGCACCGCACCCGAGCCCGGCTCCAGCCGCCTCCCGCGCGGCTCCGCCCGTCTCCGCCTCGACCCGCCGTGCAGCGGCGCCGCCTTGGCCGCCCCTCCGCCGGAGCTCTCAAGCCCTAACCCTAACCCTAATTCTTTTTGGAATCAGAATCGGACACGGGGACACAGGACACAGTGTCCTGTGTCGTGTCGGACACGTTTCAGACCCGGTTTTTGAGCCCCGTTCAGGTACTCATAACTTTCACCTCGTAGCTCCGTTTTTAATTCTGCAAATTGCGTTGGGAAGCCTGTATGACCCTCTCGGTGTCCGAACAAACTGTTCGGGGCATCGCGTCCTGTGGTAATCGCACACCGCGATCCAAAAACAGGAAAAACCAGACCCTGTTTCACCCCGGAACTGAGTTCGCCCCGCCAAACGGGACGACTTGGTCGCGTGCGGTCTTCACAGATACGTACGCATCGTCGATACGGACGTGTGAGTTTTCGTGGAAGCTGATTCGGGTGTGCGTGCACACCGGAATCAACGCGTATCCGCGGACATCGCCCCGTATCCACCTTTTCTGCAATTCACCCTAACTTCGTGCACACACGTCGGATCGAGACGAAACTTGCGCCATCGGACTTGTAGCGATACGCTGGTCCTGTGGGTCAAGTTTGGTTCGATTCTGAGAACGTTGACGAAATCGCGTGTCGTGGGCCCCACAGGCCCTGCTCGACGGGCGATTTTGTGTTCGGCTCATCGGAATCCAAATCTGGAAGTTACGTTGGATTCGTATCAGCGTTCCTGACCTGTTGACACTAAGTTTGGTGAATTTGGAGACCTTTGACCCGGACGCGTTTTTCGGTACAAAGCGGGCCCAACGGCGGACCCCGTTTTGACCCAAAACTGCCGTTTTTGCCCTTGTCTCTAAATTGGATCCAAGGACAGGCGTTTCTAGCTATTTGACATCTTCTGAGCGTGATGGTAATGTTTATTTCAGCTTTTGGACTCATCTTTGGATATTTCCCCGAAGAACTATTAATCGGATCCAAACAACAGGCAAGTACCTGCACTTCATGTTAATCTTTATATATTGTGATACTTAATTCCCTGCCATACATGTACCCTTGATGTTTACACCTAGTGTTAGAAATGTTGAATTTCATGTCTTGAATATTGGAGTTCATGTCTTGTTTTTCATGTCGGGTGGGAGAATACTGAAAGGCATGTAGCTTACCCTGACTCTTGCCATGATTAATAGCTGTTGGTACACGACTGTCCATCAGCCGAATCTTGATTATTCGTGATTAATAGCCGTCTATGGCGGCCGGTTTAACCCTATAAACCCCTACATGCCAACTAGGTATTCTAAATACACAAGTTCACACACATAGTTTCTTGTCTTGTTACAGTTCCTATTGTCTGGTTGTAGTTCATTTTTCCTGTCATCTTGTTCCTGTTTTACTCATGACCCTGTCTTACAGCAACTAACTCTTAGTTATTGCTACTATTTATTTATACATATCCTCAACATGATACCTGTCAGTTCATTTTAATTGTCATAAATATTTAGTTTAATCTTGTTGTGCATTGTGTACTTTGCTCCTTTCCTGACTGGATCCGTTATTTTAGGCGATGATGAGAACTTTGCCCCTACCTATTATGATCCCTATGAGGTAGCAGATGACACAGTTGAGAAGCCGGTTCCTACTCTGGAGACTACCTTTGAGGAGGAGTAGCCAGTTAGTTATTATTTTATTTCCTTTCAGCACATACTCGGGTTTGTCCCCGATTTATCTTCTGGCTTGTATTAACTGTGGTTTAGTTGTCACAGATTAAATATTATAAAATCTTAGCATTTCTTTTTCCCGTGATTATTCTTACATGTTCATTATTGTGGATGAGATAGATGCTTTTTGACTCCAGAAAATGACCTAGACAGCGTACTACCGCCGACACTGCGGCGTAGGCTGGACGTGCCCACGCACTCGTGCCCGAATATCCGGGTGCGGGTCGTGACACATTTTTGTGGTGGCCCATGCAGGTCCAATGACTAAATTGTTCGGTTTCAACTCAGGGACCGAACAGGCCTGCAATAAAGCTAGGATAAGTTTATAGGATCTCATCCACTTGCTTGAATCGTTTTTGATATCTGTATCGTATTCGAACTAATATGAACTTGCATGTTGCCTTGATTCCTGTGCGCCTCTTATTGGTTATTTTGGATACAGGGAGATGGACCCACAAGCCAGCAACGAGACTCATGCAGAAACACCACAAACCGTTGTGATTACCCAAGGAAACGATGTGATACCAGTCGGTGAAGGCCAATCATCACAAGGCAGTCAAGCAAGTCAGCCTGCCTCAATAATCCGTCAAGATGGCGTTCCACCCTCGACGCAGCCTATTCCACCGATGCCTTCCTTCCCACCGGGACCGCCTATGGACGAACAGCAGATGTTCCGCATGTTCTACATAATGATGCAAGCCTATCAGAAGGTTCAACAAGAAACTCAGCAAAACCAAGCGGAGAACTTCATCGACAGAATTAGCTCGGAGTCACGTAAGCCAAGCAGTTCAAATGCAATTACCTTCGACGAAGACGTTCTTACTGCAGCACGACCTGTGGAGTGCACCACAAGGATCGAGTCTAGCCGGAAGCGGCCGTATGCGTCAGCACCAGACCAAGCACAGCAGGAAAGAGCTGCAAAGCGACCACAGATGAATCCAACCCAAGGGCAGAACCAACGAGCTCCCATTTGTGGCTATTATCGAAAACAAGGTCATATTTGGAAGGATTGTAGAAAGAGGCTAGGTGTCTGTCTATTTTGTGGATCAGCAGCACATCAAGTGAGGGACTGTGCAGCTGCTCCAAGAACACGGACAAACTTACGCGATGACCGTGGAGAACGTGCAGACTCTTAGAGTCACTAATGCGCGTAAGTGATTTCTTTTAGCTGCCCTTCTAGTATTGTTTAGCCCGCGCCTATTGGTTCGTGGCCTCAGCCCCAACCTAGTAATTTTGAACTTGCTAATAACCTGGTATGCTTTTATATTTAATAACTATAGAGATTGTAGAGTTTTCTGTTATTTTGCTTATTATGTGAATTTAAATTTTGTACCTCCTTTCATCATCATCTAGCGCACTTAATTTTGATGTACTTTGTTTATGCTGCTATTCTATAGCCTAGTTTTGCAAGCTTACTCTTTATCAGGCTTGTTCATGACACGTGTATTATTGGACGCGTACACTAATACAAGTGTCTGTTCAGAATCAGTGTATTACGGTCTGATCAACCTTAGTGCATTTTGATTCGCACTTCGCACGACTACTTTACGTGGATTGAGATACGTAGTGATTAGTAGACAAATATACTTGACCTAGACATGCTGAGCATATCGTATCAGTTACATTACTAAACTAATACGAGCATGCGAATAAATGACTACCAGAATAGAACCTCAATCCATAACCGCCTGACAAATCCCACTAGAATTCTTTAAACGCCTTGATCCCTATACTTCTGTTCTATCACCCCACCCTTAAACTCTTTATTATTGATCCCCGTCTTCCCTTATTTCGAGAAGACGAAATCATGTGCTTGGTATAAGTTGGATACATAGATAGTACTGGTTATGCCACATAGGTCGATCACATACTTGAGGATTAAACTTTCGTAATTGAGGACATATCATATGTGATATGATCGGCATTGAAGTTCGAGGAGTGAATGACATAAGTAAACATATTAAGGATTATTTTCTTAGAGTATATGGTCTTTTGTGATGAATGGGTAAACTCTAAGTTGGGTAGCAATGCAGTTGTCAACTCGAGAGGAATGTCCTTTGGATTGTGACCGAGTAAGGTTAGATTGGAAGAAGCAAGCCTGTATAATTTTGAAAATTTAGAGGAGTGACTAAGATGATTAATGAATTGATATCGAGGACCCAATAGTTACATCCTAGGTACATGATTTAATTTTGAATAATGAGAGTAAAATCGTCAACTTGAATTTAGAGGATGTAATTCAGACTTGAACATTGGTGGACTACACTTAAATTATTTTTTAATTTGATGATTTGAATTAAGAATTTAAAAGTTGATGGTTGGACTACCTAGTTGGAATATTGAGGATGTGAATGTAATTTAAAAGGGCTGAAACATACAAATATTGTTGGACTCGAATCACTTCTAGAGGAATTATGATAATTCGAATCGTGAGGCAAGGTCATCTTGAAAATACTATATGGACTAAAAATTAAAAAAATCTGCTTGTGGATAATTTGAGGAAGTAAGAAGTAATAACCGTAGGTTGAATTTTGATTGAAACAAGTAGTCATCTTAAATCATGAAAGGATTGCAGTGGACATGATTTGGATTTAATTTACCGCAAGGAGATTGCAATTGATATACATGAAGAGTTAACACATTATAGCTTAATTTTAAATTTCGAGGACAAAATTTTATAAGTTGGGTAGATTGTAAGCCCCTGATTTTTTTTAAAAATATTAAAATTGGATTTTTAGCAATTTTCTGGAATTTTCTGGGAATTTTCTGTGATTAAAATCAGGGTTCTAATTATTAACTAAATTTTAATTGATAATAAATAACATTAAAATGTTATGAAAATAATATTTTTGGGTGTAAAATGGAAAACTGAACTTAGGGTAATTTTTCTGGAATTTATTGGACCCCGGACCTATTTTTAATTACCTAAAAATTAATTAATTATTTATTTATTTAATCATTTATTATTATTATTATTAGTATTATTATTATTATTATTATTTATAACTATTCCAGCCCAGCCCACATAGCCCAGCCCAAACCCGCTCAGCCCGCTCGCCCTATCGGGTCGGGTCGGGTCCGCCCGACCGAACCCGACCCGCACCCGACCCGCTTCTCCCCCACGAACCCTAGCCCCCGCACGACCCGCGCCTGGCCCGATTCCTCCGCCGGCCGCTTCGCCGGAGCCCCCGCCCGCGCCCCTCGCCTCGGCCCCGACTCCTCCGCCACAGACCCCCGTCGACGCCGCTCCTCCACTCGCCGCCACCACGCTCCCCTCCGCCGACGCCGCCACGGCCACCTCCCTCTCCTCCTCTTTCCTCCTCCCCCGCAGCAGCCGACAGCCCGCAGCACTGCACCCGAGCCCGGCTCCAGCCGCCTCCCGCGCGGCTCCGCCCGTCTCCGCCTCGACCCGCCGTGCAGCGGCGCCGCCTTGGCCGCCCCTCCGCCGGAGCTCTCAAGCCCTAACCCTAACCCTAATTCTTTTTGGAATCAGAATCGGACACGGGGACACAGGACACAGTGTCCTGTGTCGTGTCGGACACGTTTCAGACCCGGTTTCTGAGCTCCGTTCAGGTACTCATAACTTTCACCTCGTAGCTCCGTTTTTAATTCCGTAAATTACGTTGGGAAGCCTGTATGACCCTCTCGGTGTCCGGACAAACTGTTCGGGGCATTGCGTCCTGTGGTGATCGCACACCGCGATCCAAAAATAGGAAAAACCAGACCCTATTTCACCCCGGAACTGAGTCCGCCCCGCCAAACGGGACGACTTGGTCGCGTGCGGTCTTCACAGATACGTACGCATCGTCGATACGGACGTGTGAGTTTTCGTGGAAGCTGATTCGGGTGTGCGTGCACACCGGAATCAACGCGTATCCGCAGACATCGCCCCATATCCGTCTTTTCTGCAATTTACCCTAACTTCGTGCACACACGTCGGATCGAGACGAAACTTGCGCCATCGGACTCGTAGCGATACGCTGGTCCTGTGGGTCATGTTTGGTTCAATTCTGAGAACGTTGACGAAATCGCGTGTCGTGGGCCCCACAGGCCCCGCTCGACGGGCGATTTTGTGTTCGGCTCATCGGAATCCAAATCTGGAAGTTTCGTTGGATTCGTATCAGCGTTCCTGACCTATTGACACTAAGTTTGGTGAATTTGGAAACCTTTGACCCGGACGCATTTTTTGGTACAAAGCGGGCCCAACGGCGGACCCCGTTTTGACCCAAAACTGCCGTTTTTGTCCTTGTCTCCAAATTGGATCCAAGGACAGGCGTTTTTAGCTATTTGACATCTTCTGAGCGTGATGGTAATGTTTATTTCAGCTTTTGGACTCATCTTTGGATATTTCCCCGAAGAACTATTAATCGGATCCAAACAACAGGCAAGTACCTGCACTTCAAGTTAATCTTTATATATTGTGATACTTAATTCCCTACCATACATGTACCCTTGATGTTTATACCTAGTGTTAGAAATGTTGAATTTCATGTCTTGAATATTGGAGTTCATGTCTTGTTTTTCATGTCGGGTGGGAGAATACTGAAAGGCATGTAGCTTACCCTGACTCTTGCCATGATTAATAGCTGTTGGTACACGACTGTCCATCAGCCGGATCTCGATTATTCGTGATTAATAGCCGTCTATGGCGGCCGGTTTAACCCTATAAACCCCTACATGCCAACTAGGTATTCTAAATACACAAGTTCACACACATAGTTTCTTGTCTTGTTACAGTTCCTATTGTCTGGTTGTAGTTCATTTTTCCTGTCACCTTGTTCCTGTTTTACTCATGACCCTGTCTTACAGCAACTAACTCTTAGTTATTGCTACTATTTATTTATACATATCCTCAACATGATACCTGTCAGTTCATTTTAATTGTCATAAATATTTAGTTTAATCTTGTTGTGCATTGTGTACTTTGCTCCTTTCCTGACTGGATCCGTTGTTTTAGGCGATGATGAGAACTTTGCCCCCACCTATTATGATCCCTATGAGGTAGCAGATGACACAGTTGAGAAGCCGGTTCCTACTCCGGAGACTACCTTTGAGGAGGAGTAGCCAGTTAGTTATTATTTTATTTCCTTTCAGCACATACTCGGGTTTGTCCCCGATTTATCTTCTGGCTTGTATTAACTGTGGTTTAGTTGTCACAGATTAAATATTATGAAATCTTAGCATTTCTTTTTCCCGTGATTATTCTTACATGTTCATTATTGTGGATGAGATAGATGCTTTTTGACTCCAGAAAATGACCTAGACAGCGTACTACCGCCGACACTGCGGCGTAGGCTGGACGTGCCCACGCACTCGTGCCCGAATATCCGGGTGCGAGTCGTGACAGAGAGGGAGGAGAGAGAGAGAGGGGTGGGGGGTTTCCCAAGCTCCTTGGTTTTAGGGCCGGCCTAGGGAAGAGGGGAGGAGTGAGGGATTAAATAGGGGGGTGTGCATGAGTGTGTGGTGAGGATTTGAGTGAATTAAATGAATGAGTGGTTGTGATTTAATATGAAGGAAAAGGGTTTCTTCATGTGAGGAATGAGGGAATTGGTATTGGGACCCTATTTTGGGACCCTTACAAATAATCATGACCAATGAGATGTTGCCAACAATTTACTAATTGCAAATAAGCCCCCGTAAATTCGGGAATTTGCATGGACACATGAAATGACGCAATAATTGCGGAGAAAAATATATTTAAAAAATTGTCATGGTGTGGGGTATTGCGCGTTAGGCGCGGGTCAAATTTGAAGGGCATTGGGATTAACTTAATATTAAAATAGAATTTACAAAGTTGGTAAATCCGATTTAAATAAAGATAACGCATCCCGCAATTTAATTTAATTGGGGCCCGCGGGGTCAAAATCCGGAAACGGCGCAAAGGCCAAAAATGGTGGGGGCTCAGAGTCAGTCATGGACCCTTTTGTTGGTCCGGCTCAACGGGTTAAGTTGGTACCCCAAAATCGAGGGTAACGACACAAGTGTCCGACACGGAATTAATTACGGGTTACGATTTTCGGAATGTTGCGCAATTAATTAAGAGCACACAAAAGTTGATTTTAACAGTCAGAAAAGTCCAGTGCCTAATTTGGCGAGTTGAGTCGAGTTTACCATATTTGTACGAAATTTATGGGCTGATAATGGGATCCGAATAATTAGACAACGATAGTGCGCGCCAAGGGTTTAATTAATTGGATTAAAATTCCAGATAAATATACTCTACTCTAAACCTCAATATTATCTATAAAAATTTTCCTAGTCCACTCTAACTATCTACAAATTAAATTGAGGGGGTTTACATTCTTCCCAACTTAGAAAAATTTCGTCCCCGAAATTAAAAGTAAAGCACGATAATATCTAACAGAATTTAAAATAACTAGTAATTAAAATTATCGTACGTAAATTCGTACCTTGCTCCTCAAATAAGTACGGAAATCGCTGCCGAATAGAATTCTCGCGCTCCCAAGTAGACTCGCCTGGTGAATGGTGCTTCCATGCCACTCTGACCAGTCGAATCGTCTGTCCTCTCAATGTCTTCTCGCTGCGATCGAGAATCTCAACTGGCTGCTCTACGTAAGACAGGCTGGGCCCGACTGTAATCTCCGAATGATCAAGCACGTGGCTAGGGTCTGCGACATATCTCCTCAGTTGCGATACATAAAATACGTCATGTACTCCCTCTAATGATGGAGGTAATGTAAGACAGTAAGCCACTTCGCCAACTCGTTCCAGAATGTCAAAAGGTCCGATATACCTTGGACTCAGCTTGCCTCTGCCTCTGAATCTGATGGTACCACGAGTGGGCGATATCCTCAAAAATACGTGGTCACCCTCCTTGAACTCCAATGGCCTGCGGTGCGCATCTGCCCAGTGTTTCTGTCTGCCCTGTGCTGCGCACAGGTGGCTCTGAATCTGCTTGACCTTCTCTACTGTCTGTGTCACCAATTCTGGACCAAGTATCTGACGCTCTCCCACGTCACTCCAACAAACTGGCGACCTACATTTCCTGCCGTACAGTGCCTCATAGGGTGCCATTTGTATGCTGGCCTGGTAGCTATTATTGTAGGAGAATTCCACCAAGTGTAGATGGTCCTCCCAAGATCCTCCAAAATCAATCATGCACGCTCGCAACATATCCTCCAATATCTGTATCGTGCGCTCTGACTGTCCGTCAGTCTGTGGATGATACGCAGTGCTAAACTTGAGACGAGTTCCTAGGCTCTCCTGCATACTCTGCCAAAAATGTGACGTGAATCTGGAATCACGATCCGATACGATGCTGACAGGCACTCCATATAATCGTACTATCTGCCTCATATATATGTCAGCTAGTATCTCTGTGGATTGCCCAACTCTGAAGGGCAAGAAATGTGCAGACTTGGTGAGTCTGTCTACGACAACCCAAACTGCATCTTTTCCGCTAGGGCTTCACGGAAATCCTGTGACGAAGTCCATGTTAATGTGTTCCCACTTCTACTCGAGAATGGGAAGTGGCTGCAATAATCCTGCAGTCCTCTGATGTTCAGCCTTGACTTGCTGACAAACTAAACACTTTGCCACAAATCTTATAATTTCCCTCTTCATCCCATGCCACCAGAAATGTTGTCTCAAGTCTCGGTACATCTTCGTGCCCCCGGGATGAATGGAATAAATCGAGCTATGAGCCTCGGTCATCAACTCTTGGCGTAGCTCGCCACTCGGAACATATAGGCAATCTCCGTACCTCAACGTTCCGTCTTCATGAATCCTGAGTCCCGTCTGCATGCCGGCTTCTGTTCTCTCTTGCAGACGTCGAAATCTCGCATCTGTAGGCAATGCTTCCTTGATCCTCTCAATCAAAGTAGACTGAACCTCAAGACTGGCCATCTATCCATCCATGCCTGATACGAACTCTATTCCAAGCTCCTGGAGATCCTCTAGCAACTGTCGCTGCATCGTCAAAAAGTATGCCATGGGCTTCCTGCTCAAGGCATCTGCTACGACATTCGCCTTGCTAGGGTGGTACTGTAGCTCAATGTCATAATCTGTCATCAACTCTAGCCAACGTCTCTGCCTCATGTTGAGCTCCTTCTGCGTGTAGACTTACTTCAGGCTTTTATGATCTGTATAAATCTCAACACGCTCACCATAAAGGTAATGTCTCCATAGCTTTAGTGCAAATATTACTGCAGCTAGCTCCAAGTCGTGCGTCGGATAGTTCTTTTCATGAACTCTCAACTGTCTCGATGCGTAGGCTATCACCTTGCCGTGTTGCATTAGTACACATCCCAATCTGCTCCCTGACGCATCATTGTACACTATAAATCCTCCGATCCTGATGATAGTATCAAAATCGGTGCTGATGTCAGACGCTTCTTCAGCTCATCAAAAGTCGCCTGACACTCGTCGGTCCAGATAAACTCTTTGCCTTTACGCGTCAGTCGCGTCATAGGCGCAGCTATCCTCGAAAAGTTTTCCACGAACCTCCGGTAATATCCGGCAAGTCCGAGGAAACTCCTAACCTCCGTAACTGATGTAGGGGTAGGCCAGGTCTCTACTGCAGCTATCTTCTTCGGATCAACTGATAGTCCATCTCCGGTGATTATGTGTCCCAGAAATGGTACTATGTCTAAGCAAAACTCACATTTGCTGAGTTTGGCGTACAGCCTCTCATGTCTCAGCGTCTCCAACACAATCCTGAGATGTCTCTCATGCTCCTCTTGGCTCTTGGAATATATTAGGATATCGTCTATAAATACCACCACGAACTTATCTAAGTACTGGTGGAAGACATTGTTCATCAAACACATGAATACTGCCAGCGCGTTGGTTAAACCAAACGGCATGACTAAAAACTCATAATGGCCATACTTCGTCCGAAAGGTCGTCTTCTGGATGTCCTCTTTCCATACCTTGATCTGATGATATCCGGATCTGAGGTCGATCTTCGAGAATACACATGCACCGCTAAGTTGATCAAACAAATCATCGATGTGCGGCAGTGGATACTTGTTCTTTATCGTTACTGCATTAAACCCTGTAATCGATACACAAACATACCGTCCCTGAAATCGATACGCAAGCATACCGTCTCGTCCTTCTTCGACACCATACGATGGGTACTCCCCATGGAAAATACTAGCCCGACTGAAACCCTTGTCTAAGAGATCCTCTACTATGGACCTTTAACTCAACCAACTCTTTCGGTGTTAGTCTGAAGACGGGAAAATAATTGGCTCCTCTCTTGGAGTCAATTCTATCGCAAATTTTATCTCTCTGTCTGGTGGCAAGCCGGAAAGATTATCTAGAATCACATCCTCAAACTCTGATATAACATGGTGGTACACTGGTTTACTTCCTGCATTGTATACCCCTAAGGTAGATGGGCACCATACTCCTGGGCTTTCTGATCTCAACTCAGGGTAACCTGGTGGCCTAAAAATATAAATGCAACTACGTCGACAATCTAGTGTCACGTGGTATTGGCTCAATCAACTCCTGCTAGGACGGTGTCATCTTCCAGACTTAACCTCAAAATAAGTCCTCATGTTCTGTTTACCACACTAATCCTTTAAAAGAAAACTTTCTCCCTGCCTAAAGTATAATTATCTTCTCCTCAAAGTTTTCCCTAAGATTCTATTCCTCAAATTCCTTCTTTTCGTTATTTATCTGTCCAAGTCACATAGTGCATTTATAATAATGATGTCACCCAAGCACATACTAAAATTTTTGGTATTAGATCATCATCTTCCAAGTAAGAGCTTGAAATTTTATCTCCTCTAGTCCATAATATCATTCCTGGTATTGCTACCATATCCAACCACTGGTTTCCATCATCAGGCTATGCATTCCCATAAATCATTCTAGGTCATGATCAACATTCCTTCTAGCTCTCAGTACTTCCAAGATCACTGCTACCTCAAGCACTGGTAGGGTACTACTGGGTCCAACTCTCTTGCCAACCTTCCACACTAGTTCTAGAATCCAAGGAACCCATCAATCTATCCTGATAAGGTAACAATCTTTTCCGAGAAAGGTATACGAATTCTGTCTTCTGCCGTCTAGTCTTCGATCTTCTTCTGGAGGGAAGTCATCAGTCACAACCATTCGTCTCCCCGAACAATAGGGGATGAGAAACAAGGGTAGCGATATTTGACGAAGATTGAACGAATGCAAAGTGGAAGTCCAAGGGCAATAATCACATACGAAGAGTTTTAAATCGATTATGGATTGAGATCCTATTCAACAATCATAATATCTTTTCCTAATTTGCAGGCTCGCTTGGCACAGTCAGGTGACCAAGATGATTTAAATCGGACCTGCATGGGCCACCACAAAAACATGTCACGCCCCAGTCCCAAAATACGTAGGACCAGGAACACGTGACACGCCAGCTACTCATTCGACCAGACTCTGGTCTGACTCGAATACGTATAAGCTGTAATATAAAGGGCACTATCTAGATATTCCATAAATGTAAACCTCTATGTCTCAATCCACAATGTACATCAGTATACAAGAAAGAGATAAATGTGCTAAGGTCGACCGCCCAATAACACACTAACTCGAATAGACTCGAGAAGAAGTATGAGTCTACAAAACTAGGCTACAACAGCAGATGAATAAGCAATGTAAAATAACCATAATACCGGTAGATATAATGTGAGTACCTGGTACCATGCTCACAAGATATGCCACTCCATCAGTATCTCCAAGTGCTCCGTAATCGTCTATGCTGCAAAACTGGCAGGAAACCAGGTCCTCAGAGGGACGTAACAAGGTACAGAAATATAGTATGCCAAGTAAATAGAAAGTACAAGTGCACGACAGGGTACTCTATCATAACCAACTAGTGTGACACAGTTTAAAGACAACGTTCGACGCGTGAGCTGTCCAAAATAAAACCGTAGCTCCAGACACGAAAACACATGGCACGTACCGCAGCTCCGGGCAAAGAGTCACACGGGTGAAACAGTTACACTAGATACAGGTATCACTAGAAAATACTACATATATATAAGCGCGTACAGAGTAGCCCAAGCGTCTAGTAACTGTCTTTCCCTTCCCAAGCGGTCAACGATTGTGCGCTGAACCTGAACCTCTATCTAGCAGTCTCGACACACGGAAGATAACTCAACAGACGCGACCCTAAGGTCGTCCCAGTCTCTGGTCATAATGTCAGTATCAGGATACAGGAATCTGGCACGATCACAGTGTATGAGTGTGTCCTGCGGTATCGATAAACTCAGGTACGCATATCGAGATACTATGAATCATCCAACAGTCTTCCTAGGATGCTACGACGTACGTCTTCACCCGGTTGTGAACCGGACGTGAAGTACCGAACGTCAATATAACTACGTGCACCATGTACAAAAAGGGCAACAAGTATCTGTAAACTGAAGTACAGGGTGGCAAGGTACACTTGCCTGCGTGCGGCTGTTGATGACGGGGATCCGGTACTGCGTCCAAGTCCTTAGGTCCCGCAATACCTAGAGAAGAGATACAAAATTCGAATTAATAATCTACTTAAGACAGACAGGTGTGCTACACACAGCTACAACTAGACTCAGTCTCAAAAATTATCTAATAATATTATTGTCCTCAATTCATTGTCTCAAGATCCGATATAATACCCATTCTGGAATAATTCACCTGCTTTCTATTTGCCTGTATTTCATAACCTCAATCCATTTTCTATTTATCAAAAAAATACTGGATTTAATTATTTATCCTCAACCATGTATATGCCAACATTTATAAATTAAACCCTAACAACTATGTCTACGTATAATCCTCGAAACACTTACCATCCATATAACCATCAATACTTAACCCTAGTTAACATAAGTCCATATGTATATATCACATCCTCATTCAAAATAAAACTTGAGTATAATAATTCACATATTTTCTTTAGTGCAATTGTTTCACTACACTATCATTTACCATCACTAAACAAACACTAGTAATATATTAAATCTCTTTAAACACTACCTCATCCATATTCATATTTATCATCATTAACCTCAATCATATATTTCATCTATCACAATACTAAACATCTACATATACATACCCACAACCCTAGCTAGCATCACTCACATGTATAAACACCATTATATATAACCAAAACAAATTCTGGAATTTAAAAGAGAGAAAGAGGGAAATCTTATACCTCGACAACGAGGTGGTGTTGAAGCTGGAGGTCGTGGTGGAGTAGTGTTGATGGTGGTGTTAATGGTGTTGATGGTGTAATGGTGAAGGGAGGAAGGAGGAGTTGGATGTGGGGATGAGGGAGGGGCTGTGCACAGTGGCCCACGGTGGAGGGGGGCTGTGCACAGTGGCCGGAGGGTGGTGGGAGAGGCTGAGGTGGTGGTGGAAGTGTTGTGGTGGTGGTGGTGGAAGAGGTGGTGAAGGAGGTGGTGATGAAAGAGAGGAGGAGAGAAGAAGAAGAGAAGAAAAAAAAAGAAAAGGAGGAGGGAACTCCAACGTTGGAGTGAGGAGAGGGAGGAGAGAGAGAGAGGGGTGGGGGGTTTCCCAAGCTCCTTGGTTTTAGGGCCGGCCTAGGGAAGAGGGGAGGAGTGAGGGATTAAATAGGGGGGTGTGCATGAGTGTGTGGTGAGGATTTGAGTGAATTAAATGAATGAGTGGTTGTGATTTAATATGAAGGAAAAGGGTTTCTTCATGTGAGGAATGAGGGAATTGGTATTGGGACCCTATTTTGGGACCCTTACAAATAATCATGACCAATGAGATGTTGCCAACAATTTACTAATTGCAAATAAGCCCCCGTAAATTCGGGAATTTGCATGAACACATGAAATGATGCAATAATTGCGGAGAAAAATATATTTAAAAAATTGTCATGGTGGGGGGTGTTGTGCGTTAGGCGCGGGTCAAATTTGAAGGGCTTTGGGATTAATTTAATATTAAAATAGAATTTACAAAGTTGGTAAATCCGATTTAAATAAAGATAACGCATCCCGCAATTTAATTTAATTGGGGCCCGCAGGGTCAAAATCCGAAAACGGCGCAAAGGCCAAAAATGGTGGGGGCTCAGAGTCAGTCATGGACCCTTTTGTTGGTCCGGCTCAACGGGTTAAGTTGGTACCCCAAAATCGAGGGTAACGACACAAGTGTCCGACACGGAATTAATTACGGGTTACGATTTTCGGAATGTTGCGCAATTAATTAAGAGCACACAAAAGTTGATTTTAACAGTCAGAAAAGTCCAGTACCTAATTTGGCGAGTTGAGTCGAGTTTACAATATTTGTACGGAATTTATGGGCTGATAATGGGATCCGAATAATTAGACAACGATAGTGCGCGCCAAGGGTTTAATTAATTGGATTAAAATTCCAGATAAATATACTCTACTCTAAACCTCAATATTATCTATAAAAATTTTCCTGGTCCACTCTAACTATCTACAGATTAAATTGAGGGGGTTTACAAATTGAACTGCACTGCACTGATCACTCTTGCTAATTAAATTTCTGATACCATAGTATCAGTTAAGGGTTGTATTGGCATGCAATAAGTGACCGGTGAACACCTACCCGATACTTGTCTATACCTTAACCCAAACACATGCCTGCAGACCCTAACTAAGTCTGCAACCTCTGATACTTTGCACTTATTCTGCAGTGGCTAAATCTTCCCTTCACTTAGTTGTTTCCAACTGCCCTTAGCTACTGCCATGGCTCACAGCAGTGCTTGTTGTTGCCTTGCCATTGCTCAAGCATGCATGTGTTTGATGCTACTCAAGTGTGCACCAACACTCTCCCACTGCAGAAGATGACAGAAACCAATCCCCTCCTCACAGTGCCAACCCGACACCACTGCAACACATAGCCAGCTTGCCTAATGCACTAGGCCAAACTGAATTGAGTTCAGTTCCTGAAGCCTCATAGTTCAGTAGTGACACCCACACACAACTCGACTCTTCTACCCTCTCCCACATCAAGCACAGCTAGAAGACACTATGAACACCAACACAGATAACAGTAGCTATATATATATATATATATCAAGATACACCTATATATGCATACACTCTCATATACAAATAGATAATACACCAATTTACATATACATATCATATGATACTCTAAGGCATAAATAGACACACACACAACCACTAGTCCAATTCATAAATATTTGGTGTGCAACACCAAGATACTCTAGGATACATCCTCCATACACCACACCACCATGATACCAACCCTCAATTCACATGGACACATCCAATAGATCAAATATTGTGTGTGTGTCAGTGTGTGTGTGTGTGTCGTGCCTGTGTCAGTGTCAGGGTCAGTATCAGTGTCTGTGTGAGTGTGTGTGTGTGTGTGTGTGTGTGTGTGTGTCTGCGTCTGTGTGTGTGTCATGTGTGTCGTGTGTGTCTGTCAGTGTCTGTGTGCGTGTGTCGTGTCTGTGTGCGTGTGTCATGTCTGTCAAGTGTGTCTTATGTCAGTGTCACATGAGAGAGAGAGAGAGAGAGATTACCTAGAGCTCGAGGAGGAGGAGGGGGATGCCGGAGTAGCCGCAGCCATGGAGAGCCGGTCGCCGGAGAGGGGGGGCGGAGGAAATCGAAAACTTTCAAATTTTTCGACAGATGGGGGAAAAGAAAACTGAGCCCTAATTAACCAAAATTTAGCAACATTTAGCGACGTCAAATAAAAACGTCGCTAAAATAAAATTTAGCGACGTCAAAGACGTCGCTAAATACGTTGCTAAATATTTTTGATACATACGTCGCTAATTACGACGCTAAACGTCGCTAAATCAGATATATTAGCGACGTTTAGCGACCTTAATTGAACTTATAGCGACAAATCTTTTAAAATCTTAATAAAAGTCGCTAAACATCGCTAAATATTGCCATTTAGCTACGTCTAGCGACATTTTTTATAGAGTCGCTAATTTAGCGACGTTTTTACTTGGAGTCGCTAAAATACGTCGCTAATCCCATTTTTTCTAGTAGTGACATAATATAATCACACATGAAAATTAAGTGCATTAATGCTGATCAGACAATAATACACCAATGCCACATGAATACAAATACCAAGAAAGACAATATGCAATAAAGTTAGCCAGACCTTAAAATAACTGTCCCAACAAGCTCATGACAAGAATAAATCTTGCAAACCTAGGCTATACACCAGAATAAGTCGAACGAGAAATAAATATAATAATAGATAATGATGAATGTAAATACAAATAGATTAAACCCATCAAGAATCCAAAAGACGTTCGGTGTTTGTGCCTCTACAGTTGCCATACTACTTCTTGTCTAAGTCTCTGGTCGACCAAATGGGATATGGACCTCTAAAAATCTATAGTCTAGGTAACCCTATCTTCTTAGACTAGCATATATTTAGTGTCATTCAATTATACTTCATTAATGGGTCATAAGGACTATGTGATGCTAGGTTGTGAGGCATGCTACCCAACTTACAAGAACTCAACTAAATAGTATAATTGACCAATGGAGCATATATACCTAGTACAACTCACCTTCCTAACCTCTATCAATCAAGAAAGAAAAGATATAATTTACGTTGTGAAAGGAACAAGCAAGATGTAATTCAAACAGTCAAATGAGAATTCGAAACAAAATCAAGGAAGGTGATTAAATAAGTGGATGAGATCATATACTCTAATCCTATTTGCAGGCTTGCTTGGTACAGTAACGTAACCGAGACAATATATTCTCGACCTACATGGGCCACCACAAAAACATGGCACACCCAGTCCTAAAAAATGTAGGACTAGGTATACTAGTATGATAGCCGTATGTATATGGAAACTCCAAAACGTTAGAAAATTATAACACATACGTACGCTGTATTATGAATAATAATTCATATGTGGTACATATATTGTCAACACAAGTCACATGAAAATATATCTCATCCACAAACACAAGTAAAGAAGTACCAAAATAAATAACTAAAAAGTCTCAAGTACGAAGTAGTAAACGAAATAATAGTCGGTTGGAGACAAATCCACTACTAATCGACTATATCAACTAAAATGATAGAGGATGTTAGAACTCTAATATGAAATAAAATGTCAAATAAATAGAATAACAACAAATAATCCATCATCTATGAAGTAATCATGGGTACTCAGAGGGTAAGACCTCCTCAACCAAAAATAATGCATCAGGTCCCGGTCCGTAATCCTGCGGATAATCCTGGTCGTCTATACCTGGAAAGGGACCAGGTCCTCAGAGGAACGTAACAAGATACATAGAAGCAAGCTATATAAATTGTAGTAAGTAATTAAATATGCAAAAGGTTTTCTAACCACCTAAAGTGCAAATTTAGAAGACACCATCGCGCGTATGAGTGGGATTGTTGGCTCATGTATATATAATAACATGGTATCTCATAATATAATAACATCACACTAAGTTCCATCAGGAGACTTGGCTCAACGATTTGGCTATCTCATACAAATAATGATTTTCTTCCCCCACATCCCTGCACTAACCAAGTCGCATACACAACACGTCCAATGTTGTAACTGAATGAGTCTCTAATATACTAATCATAACAGTTACGTTCTAACCGTTGCATGTTCTAAACGTATCGAAGGCCAGTCGAATATGCCAATTTGTGTTCTATAATGAAACATTGTGTCATGTGTGTGTCACGGCCAAAGGAGATATAAAAATATTCCACAATCAAGATATAGTCTATTAAAACTAAGTCAACATACATATAATAAATAAAAGCTACGAAAGACGACGATCACCGTCATTTGCACCCAAGTCAACTTAAACGCATAATTTATATATGAAAATAAATATAGAATAATAAAATAAAATGCTGAAATAAAAATAAATTGATAATAGATATAGCATGATATCTTTCCTGGTGTCCGAGCAGAGTTTAGGCAATGTCCTAGCAGTGAATACGTCAAGTCAACAGTAGCACAAAGAGAGAAAGATGTACAAACGTCTCCGAATGCTGAAATAAACACATTAATATTCCAGGAATAAGCAAGATAGTCAAAAAATACTATCCTTTCGTCCAATTTGGACACATGGGCAAAACAGTAATTCCAGATCAAAGCGGGGTCGACTTGTGGGCCACTTTACACCGAAAAATATGAAAAGAATAAAGATCTCTAAATTAAAAAAATTATAGGTCAAACAAATCCTAAACGACGATATAAACTCAACGATATGTCCAGTTTTGGATTCCGGTGAGCTGATCATAAAATTGCTCGTCAAGTCGAATCGTTGGTCCCGTAAAAAGGCAATCCGTCGACTGACTCAAAATCGAGCAAAACTTGGATCACAGAACAAGTCAGATGCTGCGAGACCAATGGAGCAAGTTTCGTGTCGATCCAACAAGCGTACACACACTAATAGGGTAATTTACAAAACATCGATACGGAAGACATTTTATAGATACGGGTTGATTCTGGCTTGCACACACGTCCAAATCAACTTCCACGAAAACCCACATCTCTGTATTTGATGTATGCACCTTTTGGTGCAAGTATCTCGTGACAAGGTGTGCCGGTTTGGCAGGACCTACCCCGTACTAGAGGATTTTATTGTATTTAAAATTAATTTTTTATAAAGTTTATCACGATTTTTAATATAGTGTTTATGAATGAAAATACAAATAAATTATATCGTTGCAAAGTAGGTCAAGTAGGCTACAGGATTGTTCAAATAGATTTTGAAAATAATTAATACTCTAATCACAGGGAGCCTTCCACCCAGGGTGGTTGGATGTGCACGGTCGGGTTTTGTGTATATTCAGAAAGTAATTTCTGGAGTTTTTGCAACCAATTTTTAGGTGTTTAAACCTTCTATTTTCTCAAGAAATTACTAATTCATGAAGAGGGTCAACTAAGCTACATTTAGGATCAAGTAGATCCAAATTCCAACGATCGTGTTGAAAGAAAGAGGACGGAGAAGGGGGGTACCTGGCTGCGTTTGGGAAGAACAAAAACTCTGTTCTGTCGGCGGACACGGCGACTCTGGCATGTTTTGAGGGGTCGGGGTCGCTTGAAACTGGTCAGGAATGATGGAGGAGGGGTCGATCGAACCTGGGGAAGAATCTGGGGTAGCTCACGAGCTCCCACGGCTAGGTTTCGTTGAGAAAAAAAAGTTTTGGGAACCCATGGGTCGATATATATATATATATATATATATATATATATATATATATATATATATATATATATATATATATATATATATATATATATATATATATATATAGATTTTCCATCCTATTTGGTTTGGATTTTGATTAGGATTAGGTTTATATGGTGGAGAATCAAATAGGGATTAGAATGAATTAAATTTGAAAGGATTTGGTTGAGATTTGAATCAAGGGGGTTCAGAATTTTTTTTTTGTTTTTTTTTTTTGCTTTTTTTGTTTATAGACGCGGGTCTGGGAAGACACTATGCACGGGTGAGGGGAGACACTGTGCGCGGTTTTGAATTTTTTTTCTTTTCTCCTAACACTTATACATACATATCTATATATCCTTAAATCTAGTTCCCTTAGACTATTTTCCTCTAAATTTTTATTATTATTGTTATTATTACTATTATTATTTTTATTATTCTATTTGTTTGTTTATTTAACTATTAGAGATAATAATACTTACACTATTTATTATTTCATTTTATTCTCAGAATTTTTATTTATAATTAATAATAAATCCTAGAAAATTTAGGGGAGGTTACAGCTATGCACCATCGAAATACTTAAATATTTTTATTATATAGTTAAATAATAATAATTATCAAGCTAATATATTTTCTTAATATTTTGTACACATGCGGAGAAGCTGGCGAAGAAGGGGGGAGATCCCTCTAGTATCAGTTTTGTCGATATTTTTGAATATACGCACAAGAGGAAGAAGGACGGGAGCTACGTGGACGAGAAGGCCAGCAAGACTATTTTAAGTATTTTAATTTATATTATAAGTTAGAATAATAAGAGGTATTAGAATTTATATTACAAGTTAGAAGTCCAATAGAAAATTAATCACGGGTCATGGGATAGGCTGTGTTCTAGTCTCTGCAAACTAAGAGCGCCTCTCAGACCACTCAGTACGAGGTAGAAGAGAGTGTCGCTGAGTCTTCGCCTGCCACAACGTGCTCTTCCATGGCCGCTTGGATGAATGACCTTTTTGTACATGCCGTTAGCGGAAGAGAGAAAGGTGGATGCATCTACGGCACCGGCTCCTTGGCGTCACAGATGTCAGTATACTCGAGACCTCCACCGTCGGCTTCTTCTGCTACAGCACAACCTGATAGGATAGAGCAACTTGTTAATGAGATAACCACATTGCAGGCCACAATAGTGGGTATGCAGGAGTCGATCAGTAGCTTGATGAGACCTCCACCGTCGGCATCCTCTGCTCCTTTGGATGCTACTTCTGGCCCTATTCTATCTGATGATGCAATGACGAGACTCCTAAGTTTATTGTCGCCGGAGGCATTAGGTTCACTACCATATGAATTAGTGAATGAAATTCCTTAGGACATCCTCAAATATTTGCGTGAACAGGGAACACCGCCAGATCGATAATTTTTTTTTATATTTTATATTTATTTGTGTTGTAGTAATCGCGGAGTTGTGGATATTATTTATTTGTGATATCGTGGTTGTGGACTTGTGGATGTTGTTCATGTACTTTAATTATTTTATTTGGACTTGTGGTCGTGGACTTATGGATGGTGTTCATGTATGCGATTGATTTTATTTTGTTAATTATATGTCTTTTCTAAATTATGTCTCGTGTGTGTTTCCAGTGTGTGTTTGTGTCGTTGAAGGTTCGATTGGACGAAAATTCTACAGCTGGTTGCGTTGGATGGTTGATATATTGATAGTGTTTAATATGTTTTATATAAACCAAATATGCTGGGATATCTGTATTTAAAAGTTTTTTATTTTATAATTATGTGCACATTAGCGACGCACATACGTCGAATTAGCGGCAACTTACGACGTACTTGCGACACTCTAGCGACGGATACAACCGTCGCCAAGTAAATTTTTATTCTTGGGCTCTGCATTATCAACACACGTCGACGGACAGACGACTTTCGTACGATAGTAAGTAATGTCATTATTCCCTCGCCAACTTGAGTATCAGACTTTTTTTTAGTATCGAAAACATAAATAATGTCGCTATAACATCGCTAAACCGATGTCATTTTAGACGCAAATCTGTCGCTATCTAGACTTCATTATAATCTAAATTATTTGCTGCATATACGTCACTAAAGAGCTGCTTAATGAATCCGTCACCGAAATATTGCATAGACGTCAACTAAATCGACGTCGCAATTACGCCAGTTTATAGTCAAAATTTTGACTGATTAGCG
This sequence comes from Iris macrosiphon, assembly GCA_036927795.1. Lineage (NCBI taxonomy): Eukaryota > Viridiplantae > Streptophyta > Magnoliopsida > Asparagales > Iridaceae > Iris > Iris macrosiphon. Next base: position 75,673 of record JAYESA010000828.1, read on the forward strand.
ACGGTATCTTATAGCGATATAGCATTTACCGACGGGTGTTTTTCGTCTAAATACCGTCTTCGGGTAGTCACTAATAGTGAATAGCGATATTTTGGCTACGAAAAATGACCGTCGCTATTCCTTATTATTTTAGTAGTGTATTGTCTCACGAGTCTCTAACTAAAATTCACGAATTTGGGATCATCCACATAATTTTAGAAACTTTTATTTCTTTGTTAAAATATTTATGTATGATCATTTACCAACTTGTCCAGAATCAATCAATAATACCATGGAAGCACCCTTAATTTTTTTGGTGTGTATCGTGCCTAGCCGTCATGGGCCAAGTGTTGACCGGTTTTGACCGAGCCCGAGCCAGGCAGGGCTTAGCTCGGAGGGGAGTTGGCTGTCCCATACGGGAAAAGAGGGGAACCCAGCCCAAACCCGAATTAGGTATGGAGTGGTCTGGACCGAACTGGGCTGGGTCCGAGCTAACTCGATTTATTAAAATAAAAAAAACTTGAGAAAGAAAAATTCAAATAAATTTATTAATACAATTGTAATTTAAGTCTAATATAACATTTTTTATAACTAACAAAAATAAATGATGGTTAACATTTTATTTGCATAAAATTTGGAATAAAATGTACAAGTCTTTTGTTTTTCGTCTTTCGTCTAGTTTTATTGCTCAGCTCCTCCTTCTCCAGTAGGGTAGTCTATAGTAAGAGATCAAAATTCTAGCTCACTAATGTCGGCACCTTCATCGCTTTAGTGTTGAGTTCATTTTTATTGAAGGTGTTTTATCTTTCATTTTAGTAAAGGGATATGATGTATTTATATTTCGAGTATTTTCAAGTATCAAAAGAGTTGTAAGCCAAGTATGACATATTTTTATTGGCCAAGAAGAGAATATTGTAATCTTGTTTCAAGTTATCAATAAAAGAAGTTATTTTTGTTCCTATCTCAATGTTAATATTTGGTTTTTCTGTATGTAAATTATGTTGTTTCTATATACATTCAGTCTATTTTGTTATAGTGCAGACCATGCCTTGTACAAGCGCAACTTAGGCTTGTATGACATTATGTCCAGCAGTGACTTAATGGTCCGCCAGAATCGGGACATGACAGTCTATGCATGCAATAATTTCCTTGGCATCATACGAGAGATTGTACATGGAGTTAACATATATTTACGACGTAGAGTCAACAAAGATCATATTATATATTCAAATGTGATTGGTTTGATCTCATCTAGGCCAAGGTTGGAAAATCGACAAGCATGGTCTTGTGGATATAAACTATATACCGACAAAGATATCAAGGCTATGAATCGTCCGTCCTATCAAGTCAAACTCAGCTTGTGTACTTCACAAGCTATTCTAGACAAGAAACAACAATGTCTGATTGGTGGGTAGTATGCAAAATTAAAGCTAGAAATATATTCGAGGTTGACAAAATATCCTATCAGGAGTACGGGCTACCTCTTGTAATAAATACAATAGATGTGGAATCTTCGAAAGTTACTCATTGCCATGCCCCAATCCTTCAGGGGGGCCATTCGTCCTCGCTTGGGTCCTTGCGGGACCGGTCATCCTCGCTTGGGCGTGATGCCGTGCAAGCCTAAAATGCGCTTGCACAAGGCTAAAGCTTTGAACAAGAGCAAATAAGCTATTCAAGACAGGAGCAGCGGCACAATATTGCAAAAAAGTAAAGAACACAATAGAATAAGAAAACAAGCTCTTAATCAAGATGTGTTACAAGCGGCGCTTGGCCGTGATTACAATTTGCTCAAGCTCTGTTTCTCTCGATTACAATGACATTGTTCCATACATTACATTCCTTTATAAAAAAAGTAGCACAAAGCAATCTCGATACGGCTCGAGGCATCGACTTTAGATTTTTGGGTCCTGGGGATGAGGCACGGCTATCGCTTCCTCGGACGATCCAATACCTGCGAACAAGCAAACTGTTGGTGGGTCAGTACTTTGGAGAAAGCAATGGTGAGTACAAAATCAACGAACAGAAGCAACATTTACTAAAACCAACACTAAGTAATTATGTTATAAAATATTACGTCCGTTACTAGTGATCTTTCTAGTTTTACCTAGGTTCATTTCATGAAGTACGAAAACGGAGTCATATTTCTTTTTTGGAAACATCTTTGAAAACAGAGTTCATGTTCGATATACAAGCAAGCAGGCAAGGCAAGCAGTTCATGCACGATAAGCATATTCATTTACTATCTTTGGTGCGCAGCATATCTCATGAGTCATATATATTTCTTTAAAGACTCTAGCTTGCATCTTGTGGACTATCTTCTTAGCATCTCTCTCTCTCTCTCTCTCTCTCTCTCTCTCTCCTCTCATATCATCAATTATTATCTTATTGTGTGAACGAGATAGAAGTATATACGAAAACAAGACTTCTCTATGAAGCATTTAAAATAAGAGAGCATGTTTGATAGCATGAATATCACTTATTCAGTAATTCTTACCCTTTTGCCAAATAGTTATCCCTGTAGCAGACATATAAGTTAGCAATATTTGTATATATATATGAATAAGGTTCTCTTTTTATGTCCGTCTCTGCATCAAACGGTTAGGTAAGCAAGAAGGCTAACCTAGCATGCGACCTAACTACATGATGGTCCATGGGAAACCCATGCTCTATAGACTTGAACATCCTCCTAATCACGAGGACTTCATTGCCTCAGGGTGTTCCTCTGATCACCCCTAGGGCAAACGATCCCCAGTCCCCAGGAACCATTCGTAGGATTACCCTTGTGCACAAGTTGTCTAAAGACTGATGCATGGAATGTGACTCTATCATATAAACTCTTACTATGCAGCAGTTCAATAAACAAGCATATAGTCAATCTCTGCTCTCTTCTGTCTATGTACGGATAGGCCGCCATCTCTATTTCTATACAGACTGGCCGTTATCTCTCTGATACCGTTCGAGTATTTCAAACTGTTCTATGGAAACATGTAATAGTCTTTATTTAAGCAAGCAAGCATAAAAATGGTTCTTTATCTCTTTTAACTAAGCAAGCAGTTCTACTCTTTCGTTTTAGCATACGATAGAAATTTATGAACATTCTTTTACTCTTGTTTATTAGCATAGCAGCGATTTATTCGATAGCGGTGTCCGTATAACTAAGCATGCAATATTCTATTTTTTAACTTAGCATGGCAATGGTTTTATCTCTTTTAGACAAGCAAACAAGTTCTCTAGTTAAGCATGCAGGTTCTCGTTCTATCATTCTCAATGCGAACATTATCTTATGAAGTAAACAAGTATTTCAAAAACTAAGATTCAATATTAAGGCGTATAAGAATCAGAGAATGAAGTTTTGCCCACTCACTTAGATCAATCGTCTTGTGTTTCAATCGGGAACTCTCCGAGAAGACTTCCACTCGAGTCAGCAAACCAATACCTCTTGTACATAGTGCCAACGCGGAGCGGGGTACTACACTTACTATATTTTAATCAAGTTAAAAAGGTGGAAATAGAGGAATAGGAAGACAAAATAAATTAAAGTATTGAAGATAAGGATGAAGAGGAATCACTACCAGAATAAGTCAAATTAACAATATCTAAAAGCGTCGCTAAATGGAAAAAAAATGTCGCTACAAAATTTTAGCGACGTCTGTAGCAACGTTACGATGAAGTCGCCTTTAAGCTAGTCGCTGACCAAAAAAATGTCGCAAAACATCGCTATATCGATGTTTTCTAGCTATACTACTGACATTTAGCGACCTCACGTTGCTAAATTAGCAACGTGTTGTTGGTCGCTATATGTCGGTAATTTTTTTGTTTTTAGCGATATTGTGCGACACATTTAGCAACGTTATATTGACCTGGCAATATTGCAATGTCAGCAGTTTAGCGACATTCAGCGACATTTTTAGCGACGTATTTATCGACTTTCAGTGACGTATTCAGCAAAGTATTTAGCGACGTATATAAACGTCGCTAAACGTCGTAAAATATCGCTAAAAATGTCGCTAATATTCAGTAAAAAAATGAATATTGAATTATTTCTAAATCCATCTTCCTGCAGTTCCCAATTTATAAAAATAGACCGGGAGTAACCCTCCATTGAATTTGTTGGGTTCGGCGACTCCCTTTGGTTGAACACTCAACACCGATAAATTAACATACATTTAATATGAATAATATAGTAAAATTTGAAGAAAATGAAACATTGAGATTATAAACCGAGTCAAGAAAAAATCTCGTCGTAAAGAATACAACAAATATCCATACAACTGAGTCTGAAAGCCTCTTAGTAAAGAATACAAGAAATAAAGTCTGAAAGCATAAAAAATAAAGAATATTCATAAATGACCAAATATCATAGGCCTAAAACACAAACAATCTATAAACTATCATAACTAGGACTACTGCGGATCTGTAGGAGGATGACCACCGGCGCGTATCAGGGATAAGAATATATCATACTGCTCCCGTGAAATCGACACCGATGTCGATGGAGAAGGCAGTGACGACAGAGTCTGTGTCGATGAAGACGCACCAGGAGGAAGTATATGCTCCAACTCTGCTAGTCGATGGTTGTATGAATCCATGGTAGATAACAGCCTCGTATTGCTATGAACCATTGAATCATGCATCATCATCAGCCTCTCACCCATGGACAGCTGTGATGCCTACAACTCCATCATGCTACGCTCTGTAGACGTTCTAAGATCAGCTATCATATCCCTGAGCTCCATAATGCTGCGCTCGAGCATATCAAAATGTGCGATGAGCGTCGCATCGTCCGCTTGCGGCTGTGATAGGGGCTGCTCCTCTATCCTTCACAGCAACTCATCACGGAGAGACACAATCTGACCATCAACGGCCTCCTAGACTCGGACCGACGATTGCAAGGGCTGTGGAGAATGCGCACTTGCCGTGGAGGCCCTAGATGAATGCATCAAAATAAGGGCGCCATAGGATTCGGTACCGAAGTACGTACCCCTCTGGAGACCACCTGTGGAGGTCACCTATAGATCGTCCAACCGACGGAGCTGGAGAGGGCTGCGAGGAAGTATCAGCCTCTCCCGTTGTAGGTGCACTAGCAGTCGCTCGCTCACGCTGCCTAAGATACTCAGCCTAAAAAAGTTTGGATACTCGATAATTGCCTAAGTTATATTAAATTAACACAAAGTAAAATAATACTTACATAGGTCTACGAGGCCCTCTCATCAATGAGATTTTTGCCCTTTCGATGGGTGGCCAGAAAGACAGACACCATGTTTGCATCCTTACCCCTCTGTACCTGTTAAAAATATATTATTTAGTACTAAAATTAAATATTTTATCATACTACCATTTTATCGTACCTGTATTAAAATAATATATCTGAAAAAAAATATACCAAACGACAAAAATATTCCGTCATCGAAATTAAGCCACCATACCACTTTGCTACCATCTGCCTAGCCGCCTTGACCTTCTCAGACATTTTCTTGTACATCAGATTATCGAATCTAGCCCTCATTGTATTCCATTGCTCAAGTATGATCCAACCTTGGATTGGTTTTCCTTCGCGATCATAAGCCTTCTGGTCATCAAGAGCATCACGGATTAGTTTGCGACAACGGCAGGAAATATCTGCTCGATCAACTCGGCCCGGTACGGTGGATAGAAATACGTTTGCTACAATAAGTAATTTAGTAAGTTATATAATATGCATAAATTAGATAATTGATATAATATACTTTTACCTTGAAGTGGGCGAACTAGAACGCCTTCCTCTCATCCGGAGCATCAAAGTATTTGATCCAAGGGCCACCATAGTTGTACCTCAGAAAGTGGCCCAGACGTCTCTGTACCGACGAGGGACGATATCTATACATATATAATTAATTTTATCAAAAAAGTCAATATATGATGAATAAAGAAATACACGATATATATGATACTAAACCATCTAATTGACTTACTTTGTACCATCAGCCCAAATCTCCATCCTCGTCTCGTCCGGAGGTACGCATGAAGGATCTAGCTGATGCTGGAACGATGTCGGCTCAACCTCCTTTATATGCTCATCTATCTCTATGGTTCCGTCAGCAGGAGGAACGCTGGACGAGGGAGTAGTATCAGGCCTGAAACTACTCGTCTCAGGAGTGTTGCCATGTAACGTCATCGCAGTCGAAGATGTGACTGGTCGATATACTGGAGTACTAGGCGCCGAGGATCCAGAACCAATAGTAGGCAGTACCAGAGGAGAACTCCGTCTACCTCGAGAACTGCCGAATGCTCCACGTCATCCTATCAACCTGATAACAACATATGATGATAGAACAAATAAAGAAATATATAGTACATTCTACAGTCAAAATGTTATGCATATCTCACATCATTAATAGAATTGCACAGTAAATAACTAGTAGTGTCACAAGTCTAAATAGATAGTACATTCTACAGTCAAAATATAATACATATCTTCATCAAAATAGTACATTCTACAATCAAAATATAGTACATTCTATAGGCAAAATATTTTATTTTCAATCATCTGCAAAAAAATTATCTTGTTCTCCTTCCTCGTCTACCTCTTCCTCTTCCTCCTCATCTTCACTTTTATCTACTTTGCCTTCATCTTCGTCTTTCTCTTCGGATAATTCTACCTCTTCTACATTATTAGTCGTTTAATGAGTAACTTTCGTTGAGTCCACATCTACAATATTTGTTACAAGAGGTAGCTTGTCCTCCTGATAAGCTATTTCGTCAACGTCAAAGGTATTTTTAGCTTTAGTCTTGCATATTGTCCACCAATCTGACTTTGTTGTCCCCCGTTTAGGATAAGTTGTGAAGTACAAAAGCTGAGCCTAACTCTTCGATAGCACTTGGTAAATCTTGTACCCCTTAGCAGGCTCTTCGATAACACTTGTCTAGTTATGGGTGCGACCAAATCCGTCACACTTGTACCCCTTAGCAGGCTCTTCGATAGCACTTGATAAATCTTTTACCTCTTTCCATATCGTGTATCTGGGCCACCTTGGCGATGGATTGGCCTTCTCCACAACGCCCATACGAAAAGCATTCATGTTCCTCCGGTACGGATGATCCTTCGACAGAAATTGTTGATGACAATCAAAGAAGCACAGTTTACCTCCGTGTTTTAAACAGAAAGCCTTAGTACAGTCTATGCAATATGGACATGAGAGACGATCATAAGTGCTTTATCCCGATAATATTCCATAGGCCAAAAAGTCGTTGATGGTACACATAAATGTTGCCCTCATCTGAAAAATTTTGCTTTCTAGAAATATCGTACAATATTGGCCCATACTTCCCACAGCTGATTCAACTCATCTATCAAAGGCTGTGAATATACATCGATGTTCCTCTTTGGACTGTTCGAACCCAGGATAATAACGGTTAGAAACATAAACGGAGTCTTCATGCACATCTAAGGCGGTAGATTATACGGAGTAACGATGACAGGCCAACACGAATACTGGGAGCCCAAAAGTTCGAATGGGGTAAAACCGTTGGAGGAGAGCCACAATCTGACATTACGCAGATCTGAAGCAAAATCTGGATACTCTCGATCAAAGTGCTTCAATACTTCTCCATCGGATGGATGATCCAATACTCCTTCGATCTGTTTCCGCCTGTGCCAACTCATATTTTCTGCATTCTCCTTCACCATAAACAACCTCTGCAACCGCAGCGTCAAAGGCAAGTAGTATATCGAATCGGTAAGCTTCTTTGCACCGACAGACTTTTCTCTTCCAATGGCCTTGTAGCTATCAGCACCACAAAATCTGCACGCATCTTCATCATTATCGTCTTTGTAGTACAACATGCACCTATTGTGACATGCATCAATTTTCTTGTATCCCATCCAGAGCAATCTCACCATCCTCTTATATCGGTAGAAGTCTTTAGGAAACTTTGCACCCTTTGGTAAGATCTCTATAATCAAATCTATCTGTCGGTTATAGTATTCTTATGACATGTTAAAATTGGACTTGATGCTCAACAATATTGTAACCACCTCTAATAGTGAATGATCATCATAACCAGAATATAATGGAGTCCTTGCATTCTCCAGCATCTCCATGAACTTTGCAGCATTGGAATTTGGTGCCTTCACAGCTACATCATGATTGTTCTGATCAAAACTAGGTATCGCCGTATCAAAAACCATGTTCACCCATCCGTCGTCGTAAGCAGTATGGTCATGGACATCCATATACGGCTCCACATAAGGCTCCAATTCTGATACTAAAGACATAAGTTCTCCGTACGCGGTCCACTGATAGTAATTCGGCATGAAATCCTTCAAGTACAAATGATATGTGACTTCTGTCATGCCCCAGTCCCCAAATATCGAGGGACTAGACATGTGACGATGGCCAGCAGCACACACCGATGGGAAAATCTAATTTAATGGACCCATCAGGATGCACTTAAGCTGTAGTACAACAATAAGGGTCTAAATATACTAATCTCATCCACAGATATGAATACAACAATATCAGAATCATAAAACAAGATCTATCTCAATAAAATATAAACTCGGGATAACAAGCCGATAATGAGTCTGATATAATAGTCAAGATACAGAAATAATGATAACAACTGCAAATACTGAGTATGGATAAAGCATATACTCAGAAGATATCCTCGGTGATCACTCGTCTACTAGACCTGGTACTGCTCCTGATCCTGATCCTGCTCCTGATCCTGCTTCTGCTAATGCTCTTGTACTGTATACCTCTGGGTGGATCTCCTCTGCTAATCCTGGGGATATAATCCGGATCCAGGTCCTCAGGGGACATAGCAAGGTACAAAATAACTCAAGCCAAAATAAATGCAGTATAGAAATAAATAAAACAATATGGGGTAAACTATATAACCAGCTAAGTGATATGCAAGTTGAGAGCATCACTAAAACTCAGGATGAGACCACTACAAGCTCTGTGTCTGGGAGTCTGTAGCAGAGTTACTATATATTTTACTATGTAATTTACTATGTAGTATATATATAAAATCAGCCTGTAGCCTGTGTATCTTTCCCCACCCAATGTAATCACACGTCTCATGTCCATGACACGCAAGATCAAAACTAATACAGCAAGTCATAATAAGATCTAAGAATATAATGTCTATGTCATGTAACATGTATTCTATACAGAATCACCATGAATATCTCAGGAAGATTCTGTCTCATGAATAGTGTCAAGTATCCTGGGTTATGATGTACTTGATAAGACAAGTACGAAAATGTAAAAGGGTGTCAATATCCATCTCTAGGTGACGTTACACAACTTCGCGTACGGTGTTGGCACCCGACTATTAATCGGACGCTAAGTAAGTCACACGGTCCTAGGTCAAGCATGTACAAGATATAAATAAATCAAAAAAATATGTAACAAGAACTGCAATGTTGGCAAGGTACACTTGCCTGGTGTTCTGACTCCAACTGTAGCTCTGGTCTCAGTGGGATTTGCAGGTACTCCTCCGGTTGCTGGACTAAACATCACCATCAGATTCAGAAAATATCAAATAGCTAGAAACGCCTGTCCTTGAGTCCAATTTGGACACAGGGGCAAAAATTACCGTTTCTGGTCAAAGTGGGGTCCACATGTGGGCCAATTCGCACCGAAAAACGTGTCAGAAACAATGGTCTCCAAATTCTATAAACTTAGTGCCAACAAGTCCAGAACGATAATATAAACCCAACAAAACTTCCAGAATTGGATTCCGATGAGCCGATCACAAAATCGCCCGTCAATTGGAGCCGTAGGGCCCACGATACGCGATTTTGTCAACGTTCTCAGAATCGAACCAAACTTGGGTCACAGGACCAGTGTATTGCTACGATTCCGATGGTGTAAGTTTCGTTTTAATCTGACATGTGTACATAAAGTAACAACGTGTTCTAGAATAGGCCGATACGGGGTGTTGTCGGCGGATAGACGTTGATTCCGGTGTGCACGCACATCCAAATCAACTTCTGCGAAATCCCGCATGTCCGTATCAATGGTGCACACCTTTCGGTGAAGAACACACGAGACCAAGTCGTCCCGTTTGGCAGGGCGCACTCAGTTCCGGGGGTAAACGGAGTGTTATTTTTCCTGTTTTTGGATCGCAGTTCGCGATCGCCACAAGACGCGACACACCGAGCGGGTTACACGAGCATCGAGAGGGTTACACAATCTATGTGTCACAACAGACGAAACAAAAAATGGGGCAACGAGGATAGAGAAAAGGGTACCTGAACAGGGCTACGCAGAACCAAATATCCTTGTGTCCGCGAGACGACACGACACACCGACACAGGGCTACCCATTCTAGGGTTAGGGTTCAGGCAGCGCTAGGGCAGCGAGGAAGAGAGGGTTATATAGCGGCGGCCGGAGAAGGGAAAGGGTTTCGGATTAGGGTTTTGGTCGGGTTTACGGGTCCGGGTCGGGTTCAATTCGGATTCGACCCGACCCGTTAAGAGTTGGGTTCGGGTACTCGGGTTTCGGGTCGACGGGTTAGACCCGGATCCGACCCGCAGGGTAGGGTTGGGTTTATTTGAACCGGGTCCGGTTCAGGTTGGTTTGGTTCACTTGAACCGGGTTTATTTTAAGGTTTAATTTGGTTTATTTAAAACTTAGTTTTTAGGGCTTTAAAATGCTTCCGGGGTCCAATAAATTCCCGAAAAATTACCCTATGTCTAGTTTTTCATTTTACACTAGAAAATATTATTTTTATAATATTTTAATATTATTTAACATTATTTAAAAATTATCTAATCTCAAAAATACCTTGATTTAAATCCCAGAAAATTCTAGAAAATTTATAAAAATTGATTTTAAAAATCCAGAAAAATTAGGGGGTTTACAACTTCCACTTCTGGATAATATTTCAAGTTACAATATCTCACACACAGACACTTAATTTTGGTACTATCCATGTGCTGAGGGAATGCCTTGGTGAACTACAAGAACTACTGTACACCATGAATGAATTTATCCCGTACACCGCACATATCATCAGGATGACAGTTGTACATCCACGAACGATGACGCAGATAGTAATTCATATCCATTTCTAGATACTTCTGCAAAGATGAATAGCCATCTTTCAAGTATATACTCATCGTTAAATATAGTGCATGTACTGATACTCCTAGTCCTAGCATATAAACTCAGGAATACCCAATTATGTTATACACCTACTCGTCTCCACACACATAAGAATACTCAGGAATACAGTACATATACTAATACTCATATTGCAGTGTATCAGTGAGTGTCAACTGATCAGATTTGGGTTAGGGTTTGGGTTAGGGTTTATGTACTGCTTTAAGTATTAGTTATCTGGTTATAGGGGAGTGCCTGTCCATAGGAGTATATGTCATATTGACAGCAGATTTGGGGTGCAACACAGTGAACAGTGAGATAGGGAAAGATATTGCACACACCATCTGCATAAACCCGATAGTGCATATTTGATGTGCACATGAGTGTTGCGGCAGACTTCACAGGGTCTGTGTACACCAACGTACAAAGCAGGGTGCGACATTAGACAGCAATAATTTGAAGTTACATTTTAAACTTGAGTATTACAAGAGGCATTAGAAGATTAGGGAAATATATGTGTATCCTAGTATTGAGTATCACAACCGGCATTTTAAACTTGAGCGTCATCTTGCATTAGTATTAATATTAAGTTAGTATCAGTTATATTAAGTTAGTAGCAGTTATTGTAAGTTAGTAAGTCCTAATAGTATAAGTTATGTACTAAATGTATAGTATTAAATATCAGAGAGAGAGATATATATAGGGTTAAGGTTAGGGTTTACACCCTCTGTGATAGTGTCTGTATCGTGTCTGTGTTAGTGTGTATGCCGTGTCTGTGTCTGTGTCATATCGTATATGCATCTGTGAGAGAGAGAGAAAGAGAGAGCTCGGGTTAGGGTTTATACCCTATGTGTCAATGTGTGTTGTGTCTGTGTCTGTGTCTGTGTGTGTCATGTCAGTGTCATGTCGTGTGCATCTGTAAGAGAGAGAGAGAGAGAGAGAGAGAGAGAGAGATCGGGTTAAGGTTTACCTAGAGGAGGAGGAGAAGGAGGAGGAGGCTGTGGAGGACACCGGAGTGGGGGCTGTAGAGGACACCGGAGGGGGCACTTCGCCGGAGGGGGGGAAGAGGGGGGAGTTTTTGAAAATTTGGGAAAATATTTCGACTGAAGGGGGGAATTGAATCCTATATTCAAAAATTTAGCGACATTTAGCGACGTCAACTTATGACGTCGCTAATAATAATAGCAACATCATAACTAGATATCGCTAAAAGTCGCTAATTATCAAGTTTGTGACGATATAGATGTCGCTAAAAACGTCGCTAAAAATTAAAAAAACTAACGTCACTAAATACATCGCTAAACGTCGCTAAATCAAAAAACTCAGCGACGTTTAGCAACAAAAAAGCTTATAGCGACTATTCTTTTAAAAAACTAAATTACAGTCGCTAAACGTTGCTATATGTCGCCAAAAGCGACGTATAGCGACGTTTATTTTTGGAGTCGCTCAAATCTTTAATATTAGCAACATTTTAATATGACGTCGCTAAAAATATCGCTATTTCGTCATATTTTGGTAGAGAATAGGAGCAAGAGGAAGACAAAGAAAATTAATTGTCAAACGAGGATAGAATTTTTTTATTTAGGATGGTTTATTTCAATTGATAATTTAAATTGGACTTACAATCAAATCATTAATATTTTGGTTGGCCAATTTATTCTATAATATATTCTGTGATATATTATTTATAGGTCCCTATATTTTCACGCACCCTTCTCTCTTAATATATTTTTCAGTTTATTTGTATTTAGTCCCCTAAGAACTTATAAAAATATTTCCGTAGACTAGGTCTAAATGCAAGGTTGTGACTTTAGTGACTTCAAATGACAAGAAATGTCATGTTAACTTCTACAAAGAAATAGAATACAAATGCATATAACTAAAGTGATGGATAAAAGACATGAACGCTCATGCCTTAATTAATAAACTATGTTTTATTAGTCTTTCGCTACTGTGACAACATAGTGTTCATCTTTCATGGTCCAAACAGAATCAGATGTTGCGAGAAGATATATCATTATAGTTCTCATATGGGTGTTAAAATACGATTTATATGAGAGCACAAGAACTTCTCGTAACATGTCATTATGTTAAAGATCCAGCATTTGAACACCATATTGCAACAATAGTAAAAGACTAATAAATCATAGTTTCTTAAGACAATCACATTTATCTCTTTTTCTATCATTTTTTCCTATGTATTTGCTTTCTATTTTGGCATATGACATATCTTACCATTGGGAGCACTAAAGTTATAATCTTGTCTTCTTAGTTCGTAAAAATATTCTTAGCAAGTTCTTGGGGAACTAAATGCAAATAAACTTAATATATTAAAAAAAAAATATATAATTGCATCTATGACACTGGCTGTTTGACGAAGATGGATCAGCATCTATAACACTAACTCCATGGTAAAGACAGATATAGTCATTGATATATTAAAGAATTATTGCATTTGAATAAGTTTGGATATTTTGTGTGAGAAAACTAAGGTGATTAGTGCCAATTTATTTGTTCTATTGGAGGTTTTTTAGTGATTTGAGGTTGTCACTCCCCATTTTTGATATACATATTTGGAACATATTAGTTTTCCTTTGTATATTACTTATTGCTTGTATGGTAATTAGGTTGTATGTCATGGAGATTAGACTCATTCTTTGGTTCAATTAGACTCATGGTTTAATTGTTGGGTTGGGTTGGGTTGGTTTGGTCATGAGTGAACCCACAATCCTAGCATATATAAGTTAACTTCTTTCTCTCTCTTCCCTCATTCTCTCATTTTGTCTCCTTCCTTCATTTAGGCAAGTACACCTTGCACTACATGGAGAAACCTCTTAATTTTGATTCTTGTTCTTTTCCTATAATTTATTAGTCTAATATTTGTACAATATAATTTTAAATACTTTTAATACTCGTAGTTTTTATTTTGATTGATGGAATTGAGTAGATCTATATTTTTAACTTATAATTTTTATAGATTTTATGAGTTTTTTGGGTTTTTATCTATTAAACATGTATTTTTGAAAACCACTTTTGCTACATGATAGAGCTTTTAATTTTAAGCATTTTGGCTTTTGGTTCACTCGATTTGGACTTAAAATAAGAATTTTATGGATAAAACCAAATTTTAGTTTTTGGAGCTTTCGTCATGGTCGAACCTGCTGTTTGGAGAAGACGAAGTCTTCATGCGGCCAGGGGGTTATGAGGCCGAGATTGCTATGCAGCCTAAGAGGGCTATGCGGCCTGAGCTTTTGGCGCATACTTATCAGCATGCTCCCATCGTGTTGGATGCATGACTGCCATTGCACAAGTGTTCTGGAGCTAATCCTTGAATCCTTGTTTTTCACTCGCTAAACGAATAAGAAATTTGCTATGTCCAAAAGAGCAATATACGGCCGAGTGCTATGTAACGCCCCGTTCGTCCCGTTCCCCCTATTCGGGGAGCGCGGCCAAGAAATACTTACGACCGTTCTATCGGGACAGATTGAATTAAGATCCTTTCCTCGCAATGGATTGGTTTCTTCGGAATCAGGTCCCATAATCAACGGATCGTGCCTCAAGGAAGGACTCGGCGGCAGAGTAGAGAGAGGCCTTTCCGTTGTGTTGGTTTTTCCTTGCCGTTTTCGATTGCCGTTTGGTTGCGTACTTGTTGGTTTTAGGACTTGCGTTTTCTTGAACGGTTTCGATGGACTTCATTGTTTTCGTTCTTAGAATTTCGCATTTCGTATCGAGCCTTGGAGACCGAAGCAGGAGGTATTGATCATCCGTTGGTACGTGCAGGTGATCGTGTAGACGACGCGCGAGCGGAGTCTTAGGGATCTCTACTTCTTCTTCCTATTCAACAAAAACGTGTGAGTGGCTCTATTTCGATAAGCACCTTCTTTCCAAGGGCTCCGTTCATAATAAAATTGACTCAGTTGTGCATCCAATCAAACGATACCACTTAAGTAATAAGTTGGATAACAAGATAAGATAAGAAGTAGGCTTGGAACACCCATTGCTTGTCATATAAAACCTTGCATAAATTCATTGATGCATGCATGGTCGTTGGGTGTTCAATGGGTTGGTATTTATTGATAGTTCAAAGTATGCTTCTATAAACTGCTGCATGTTATTTCATATAACTGTTGGTTGATTGTGATAGTACAGTAAAGCAGTTTCATACAAGAAGTTCTTTAAATGGCTAGTAAGTAAATCTATGATGTAGAGTTCATAGAAATGGTCATGGGAATTCTTGTGCACAAGGGTTCCAGGTTCCTGCGAGCGGTTACCGGGGCACCGGGCCGTTTCGACCCGGGCGGAATCTACTTTCTTAGTCGTGGGAGCGGGGAATTATAGCGGGGCTAGCTACCCGCGCTGCAAGCGTCGCCGCCAGCCCAGACTAAACCCATGATGGCTCCTAAACAACAAAGAAGATGTTGTGTATATTTAAACTGTGCAGACTAACTATGTCTTCGTGACAGGGAAGGCTATGGTAAGTTGTACAGGTGGTTCAGACGGGACAGGTAAAGTCACCGAACGGTGGCATGTGAAGTTATGTTATTTTGTTCTTGCATACCTGCTAAATGAAATCTGATCTAGGCAAGAATAGAAAGTCACATAAACACATAAATGTTGCATGTTCATTTAAAACTCATCTAAAGAGCTTG